>JAEHOC010000017.1:1805000-2012502 GCA_016834605.1 Chlamydomonas incerta | reverse complement strand
GTCGGGCAGCTTGCAGGCTTGGCAGGAGAGGGTAGCCGCGGGAACGAGCAAGGGGGGGGTCAACATCATGGTCGGTGATGGGCAGATGGCACGGGCGCGACGTGAGTGATATGCGCCGTGATCTTGGTGCCGCAGCGCCCCTCTAGCTCCACCCAGCCTGACTGTCGGATGTCAAGACGCGCAGAATCTCGGGGCGAGCTTGGGCTTCCAGCTGGTGCGGGCGGTGGTGTTGCGATAATACACGTAGTCGCCTATATCAAACTTCGGACTTTTGGGTCGAAACCGCCGCCACGGAGGCGGGCCTACCGCAGGATGTCACGGTGTTGGGCGGTGGCAAGGTTGCCGCCGGCGATGACCATATGCCTGCGCACGGCTGCAGCGCGCAGCATAACTGAGCGAGCCGCCGTCTCAGGGTTGTCGAGGTCGATTTCTTCTTCAAAACGGGGGCTTTACTGCTGGCGGGATGACAGGGTCGGTGGCGTACAGGATGGTGTAAGGACACAACTTAGTGGCACTCTGCACGGAGAGCAGAGTGTAGCGAGCGTGATGGAGGGGAGCTGGTCATCCCAGTGCTTGATTCCCGCGTCGCGTGCGCCAGCTTGGCGAGCGCCTTCTTGCAGGTTTGCACGGCACGCTCACTGAGACCGTTGGCTTGAGGGTGGTTGGCCGAAGTCTGCCGGTGGTCGATGAGGGATTCCATCAACAGGCGTGCGAAATCGCCCTTCCACTCACTGCCTTGGTCGGGTGCACACCTCGGCGCACGCACCGAACATACCAAGAATATGCTGACGGAAGGCGCTGGCGGTCTCGGCGGCAGTCTTGGAGGTTAGGGGAAAGAGCACCACGTACTTGCTGAAATGCTCCACGCACACCATGACGTACAGGTTGCCGCGCTCGGTCTCGGTGAAGGGCCGCACAGGTCAAACCCCAGCGGTAGAACAGGCGCCGATAGGCAGAGGGTTGAGAGCTGGGGTTGCGCGGTGAAGGTTGCCTTGACACGATCGCAGCGGTGCAGTGGCGCACAGCGGTAGCAACGTCATCCTTGACGCCACGCCACCAGTAGGAGTGAAGGAGGAGAGCACAGGTGCGGCGGACGCCCAGTGCCCTGACTGCTCATGCATCTTGCGCACGAGCTCACCACGCTCCGAGGGCCGTGGGACCACACGTGAGCGTCCATCGAGACCAACCATGCGTAGCTGGTCGGCTTGCCAGCGGTAGCGCGTGGCACGCCTCTTGATGCGGTGCGTCTCGGCCTCGGAGCTGCCGTCGGGGAGGCTGCCTGAGCGCAGGTAGGAGATAAGCGCCTCGTCAGACCACGCGTCACCGTCAGCAGCTGTGTGCTGTTGCCTTCGGTCTCGAGAGAAGCACTGATCAGCGCAGCGGTGATGGTGGCGCAGGCGTTGTTGGGCTGACATGAGAACACGCTGGCGAGGCCGGGGTAGGTAGGACACTGGCGGAGGCGAGCGCGACGGCGCGCTAGGGGGCAGTGAAGACGCGTGATCATCAGCAAGCACCCGACCCATGGCGATAATGCTGGCCAGGTAGGACACGTCGGTGGCACGAACCAGCTGCGCCTTGCGTTGTTGCTCAGACCAGTCGGGGATGTCAGTGACGCTGCCGCAGAACCCCAGGAGGGTCTCGCACTCAGTGGCGTTGGGTGCGGTGTGTGACGGCCCAGACCTGAGTCGTGGATGGGGCAGGCGCTGGTTGTTGCTCAGATTCCATTGAAGCGGCGATGGTGGCGGCCATGAGTGCCTTGACGGGGCGGCCCTCCATATCGCAGGGGTAGAAAGGGGGACGAAGAGTCTTCCGGGCGATGGGGACGGTGCGGCCGCTGCCCAGGGCGCTCTGGGCGTCACTGGCGGCGGGGCGTGTTGCGGCCTCAGTCATCTCACGGAGAGTGTTGTCGGGGGTCAAGCTGGTCCAAGTGCGATAGAGCTGGTGAAAACCAGAGCCGAAGCGTGCTGAGTCTGCAACGACAGGTTGACCCCAGGCTTCGCGTGCCGCGCTGTCAGTGCTGCGCTGCTCGATGGCGGGAGGGGAGCAGGACTGCCGGGGACAGTAGAGCCGCAGCAGAACATGACCCTGTCAGCACCTAGGTGCTGTGCGCTGGCGAGCGCAACTACCCGCACGGCTGCCGCTTGCGCACCCGCGTCACCTGGGCTCCAGTATGCGGCAATGAGAATGGGCTCGTTGCCCCTGCCGAGCAGCTGGATGTGCTGCTCAGTGACGTCGGAGGCTGACGGTGGCAGGGTGATGAAGGTGTCTGACCAGGCGGAGGCGGGGAAGAGGCAGGTTGCGCGTCGGGTGTGACGGGGCAGACGCTGCAGCACGACACGGCGTGCTTGGCGGTCAGGCTCGGAGCAGTAGTAGCGCTTGACGGGCAGGCCGTTCAGGAGGCAGGCGTCCAACATGGACGCCAGGCCGCCTAGTGGTTCGTACAGGACCACTCCGTGTCGGTAGGCGCTGTCATACCACTGGCGGTGCTGACGGCGGAAGGCGAGGGAACAGGTGGCGCCTCGGGGGCACCACCTTCATCACGAAGGCGTCGCTTGCGCGCGGCTCTCCACTCGATGGCGGACCCGCGCAGGAGCTCACGCGCCACCTTGGTTTCCAGATCAGGGTCGTCTGGCTGCGGGCAGGATGCTTCGTAGCCCCAGCCATTCCAACCGAAGGTAGCCTCATCTGGTGACGGTAGGAAGTCCGAGGCGAAGGTGGCAACGGTTGCCGAGGAGTTGAGGGCTGCGTGCACGATCTGACACGATGCCGCGCTGGCAGCAAGCGCGGAGGCGGCGTCGGTGGGGAGAGGCCGTGCGTCGAAGCCATCGTCATCCTCATCAAGACGGGCTCCGGACCCGTCAGTGGTTGAAGCCAGGGGGAATCGTGACAGGCCATCAGCGTTCTGGTGTTTGATACCAGGTCGGTGCTCGATGGTGAAGTTGTACTCTTGCAGCACCAGAGCAAAACGAGCGTACTGGCCGGTCAAACCTCGGAGCTCATTAAATACAGAAGCGGCTGGTGATCCGTAACCAGCTTGAAGGGGGTGTCAGAGCCAATAAGGTGGTGTCGCAGCATCTTGACCGCCCACACTACCGCCAGCATCTCACCCTTGTAAGACGCGTAGTTGGACTCGTGCTTGTTCAGGGAGCGGCTGATGCAGGCGCACATATATTCTTGGCCTTGGTCATCGAGTTGACCTAGCACGGCGGCGATGCCTTGTTCGAAAAGTCGGTATGCAGAATTAACTGGCGACTGTAGTCAATACGCTTCAGGACAACGTTGGGCTGTGTAAACACCTCCTTGATAGCACGGTGGGCTTCCTCCTGTGTGCCCCAGCGCCAGGCGACACCCTGCTTGAGTAGAGGTTCATTGGTGCTGCCATCTCCGACATGCGGGGAA
This sequence comes from Chlamydomonas incerta, assembly GCA_016834605.1. Classification (NCBI taxonomy): domain Eukaryota; kingdom Viridiplantae; phylum Chlorophyta; class Chlorophyceae; order Chlamydomonadales; family Chlamydomonadaceae; genus Chlamydomonas; species Chlamydomonas incerta. The sequence continues at coordinate 2,009,103 of JAEHOC010000017.1, read as the reverse complement.
TGTGTAGCACCGGTAGTAGTTGATAAAACCAAGCTGGGTGCGGAGCTCAGACACGTTCTTGGGCGGGACAAGCGCCAGGATGGCAGCGACCTTGGCGTGGTGCGGAGATATGCCGAAGGTGGAGAGATTGTGCCCAAGGTATTCTATGACGTCAGCGCCGAAGATTGACTTGTCAGGGTGGGCGCGGAGCCCACACGCTGATAGTGCGTCCAGTACGGCAGCCACGGCGGCGACGTGCTCCTCGGCGGTATCAGTTGCGATCAAGACGTCATCAATAAAGGAAATAGCACAATGATCTAGGCCAGCTCGGCGCAGCTCATGATCCATGCGGCGCTGGAACGCGGCGGACGCGTTCTTGAGACCATATGGCATGCGCGTGTAGGCGATAATGCGGTTGCCACACCAGAAGGCGGTTTTGGCCTGGTCCTCCTCGTGGATGGGTATCTGCAAGAATCCCTGCCGCATATCCAGCTTGCTGAAAACCGTGCCTTGCCTACGCGCTGAAAGATCTCTTCTGGCCGGTGGAGGCCGTACTTGTCAGGCGCGGTAACCTTGTTGACGGGACGGTAATCCTGGGCCATGCGTGCTGCGGTCCAGAGACGGTAGACTCATCACGCTTGGCAGCAATCACGGGGTTGACGACAGCCTTGGTGGGGCCCTTCCACTCGACGCAGATGCCTGGCGAGAGCAGCTCTTCGGTCTTGGTGCGAATGATCTCCTGCTCCTTAGGGCTGTAGCGGCGTGGACTGCTGGATGATGGGCCTTCTCGGTCGTAAGTTCGAGACGAAAAGCGCCCAGCTCACCGCAGTAACCAGGTAGTTCCTCCATGCTGTAGGCGAAGGCGGAGCCCTTGCGGTCGCGCACAGTTTGCTGAAGCTGAGCCATGACGTCAGGTGGCATGGCGGTAGCATGCCCCAGACCCATCCGCCATCCTTGTCCTTCTCGTAGCGCTCGCAGGCTGCTGCCGCCATCTTGCCGTCGAAGGTGAAGGTGTCAACACTGGCGAGCACACCTGACAGACCTGGGGGGTGATCAGCGGAGGACAGAATGTCGGGCTCGGGCATCAGCGCGGGGCTGATGCGCCAGCGGGCACGGAGCTGAGGCGGCGCCGCGTGGAGGGCGGCTGAGACGGCCTCAATCTGCTGAATAGCCTGCAAGCAGGCGCTGCCGCTGCCGTTGGCGCCAGCAGTTGCCCCACGCCAGCGGCCATGGAGAAGAGGGTGGTGAAGAAGAGCAGGAACGTAATGACAACCGCGCCAGGTGCGCTTGACGCCGGTTGGCTGCTTGACAGAGGGGCGGTGCGCGCTTCTTGCGCTTGCCGTTGCGCTTGGCTTGGGAGGCTCCGCGTACGTGATCTCGGTCCGGTCCATGGAGGAGACTACCGACGGCAACGGCGTGGTTGGCGGCGGTTGGAGAGCGAGGCGTACGAGCGGGAAACCCAACTGGCGGGGGCTTGGTGGGAGCAGCGGTTGTGGCAGTGCGCTGAATGGTGCCGGTGTTGCCACCCGCTTGCCGTGGCGCACTGGCGCTGCAGTCGGTGTTCTCGGGGCTGGAGGTGCCGTCATCAGCGTCGGTAGAAGATGTCGCATCCCCCCCCCAGCTCCTGCGGGCCCCGACGGGAGCGCAGCAGGAGCTGAGCACAGGGCGACGTTGATGAGGGCCGAGGTGCGCACATGGTGCACACCGTTGGTGTTGTGCATGGGGAGAGACACCACCAGGCCGGGAACTCCAGCAGGTTCGGCCGGTAGTGCAGCATGGGCGAGGGGAAGGAGGTGATGAAGTCGCCGAGGCGCTGCATCTGGGGTTGCGATGAGCAGGTCGAAGAGGTGCGTGTCGTCCACGACCAGCGTCTTGGTCTGGGCATGCGCACTTCGTACGGCGTGTCAGGCTGCAGAACGAGGAGCAGGGGTCTCGGTGGCCAGCTCCTTGCCCACGCACTCGGTGGAGGTGCCGGTGGCGAGCCGCGCGCTGGAGCCGCGGACCGGCAGGTTGAAGGCGCGGACAAGGCTGAGGGGAATCAAGTTGATGTCCGGCGCAGGTGTCACCGGAGTGAGCAGGGCTTCGCAGGGGCGGCTCGGAGCCACCGTGGCCACCGTGCGCTGAAGGACTCGGGCGGTCAGTAGTGACGATACGAACAGCGCCGCGCGCGTAATAAAACAGGCGGGCAGGCGTGTTGAGGTAGTGGACGGACACGGGGTCCCAATCCACCGTGCGGCGGAACCATTCATCCCGGGAGATCTCGTTGATGGTACGGTAGCCGGGAGGGTGGTCACCCACGACGCAGTAGGGAGGGCCACTGCGGGGGCCTAGCGTGGCGCTGCTGGCAGCGGCGGAGTCCACGCTGCCGTGAGTAGCAGCGGCAGTGGAGGGCGGTGGAGGAGGTGCCGCAGACGTGGGAAGCCCCGCCCGCCGAGCCGACGCGAGACAGCTGGGACAGGTGGCTGCGCGCCGCCGCGTTGCGTCCAAGGGCCGCGGAAGGCTGCGCAGCGAGAACCGGGCAGGCAGCTCGAGCTCCTGATCAGCGTCGGAAGCCGGCGGCGCGTGCCGCGGCTCAGGGGACTTGAGGGCGCCGGCACCGACCTCCTGCGCCTGAAAGGAGACAGGCCCGCTGACTGCTGCTTGTGCGTGGCGCACGCGGCGGGTGCGCTGAGCCCCTGCCCGCCCTCGGAACCGGCAGCGGCGCTGCTGCTCGCGAGAACGGACAGGGGAGGAGGGCAGGTCACCTGGGTCGATGACGGTAGTGACGGCGCAGGTGTGCTGAGATCCGGCGCGCCCGATGGACGCCAGCGGGGCGAAGATGCTCATGGCAGCCGCCGTGAAGTTGGACAGGCGCGGCATGATGCCGAAAGCTCCAGCGCGCCGCGCGCCAGGCGCCGCGGGTGAAGCGTCAGCGTGGCCCGCGACAGAGCTGACGCAGGCGCTGGCGCTGGCGGCGCTGGCGACAGGGGACGGGGGCAGGGGGTTGAGGAAGGAAGGGTTGGCCGACAGCACCGGCGATGGAGTGCTGCGCCAGGCGGACCTGGTGCAGGGCCGCGCCGTGCAGCTGCAGCAGGTCGAGGCCGGCGCTAGTGGTGCCGGGGCTGCTGGAGGAGGCGCAGGCGTCGGAGGACGCGCTGGTGACGTTGCAGAAGTACATCTCGGTGTCGTCCTCCTCGTACTTGGTCACGGCGGCGGCCGCGTTGGCGTTGTAACGCCCGCCGTTGCCACCGCCATTTGCCGCGTTTGCCCGCCGTTGCCACCGTTGTTGCCGTTGTTGCCGTTGTTGCCGCGGGTTGCCCCTCGTGGTACTGGCGCAGGTTTCTTGTCGAAGGAGTCCTGCAGCGCGGGACTGGGCGCCTGGTAGCCCTCGGGCGCCAGCCACGGAGAGCGGATGAAGCACGTGGGCCCGTGCAGGCGAGAGCAGTGGCTGCAGCGCTCGCGCTCGTAGCGCGGCCCGGCCGCCGCCCCAACCTCCACCGCCGCTGCCGCTGGCGCCGTTGCCCTTGCGCTTGAACTGGTCCGCCTGATACCTTGGTGGCGGGGGGGGCTGCTGCTGGCTGGCGGCGAAGGCGTTGAAGAGGGAGACCAGCTCGGGCGTCACCAGCATGGCCCCGGAGGGACCGGCGGACGGACCGCCGGGCGCAGAAGCGCTGCTGCTGGAGCTGGTGGCCAGCGCCGCGCTCATCTTGCGCTGCAGGTACTGGCAGTTGGCGGTGTGGTGGCTGTTGTTGGGGCCGTGGTGCGAGCAGGTGTAGAGCTTGTCACCTGCGACGGTGGGCTTGCTGCCGGCGGTCTTGGGAGCGGAGGGCTTGGCGGCGGCGGGCTTGGCGGTGGAGGCAGCGCTGGTGCTGGCGCCGCCGGCGCCAACGCTGGATGCCGCGTTGCTGTACACGCCGACGCCCTGCTCGGCTTGCTTGAAGCGGCGGTTGTCCCACACGATCTCGGCGTCGGTGGCCATCTCGTCCAGGCGCGGGTACCAGTCGCTGGTGAGCACGAGGCCCCACTTGGAGCTGATTACCAGCAGGATGTAATTCTCCAGGCGGTCGTGGTAGCCGATGGCGAACTGCATCTTGCTCTCGTCGAGGTAGGGCTCGCACTGCCGCGCGTGCGCCAGCAGGAGCTTGGGGGAGCGGTCGCCCTGTTTCATCCGCACCCACTCGAGGCGGAAGTGCTGCTTGCGGGAGGGCGCGAAGTGCTGTTCCAGGCGCTTGACGAACCAGGCCACCAGGTCAGGGCCGGAGAAGGTCTTGTTGGCGTTGGCGGCGTCCTTGGCCCAGTCGGACTGAGCAAGAGTGGGAATGTCCTCCACAGTGCCGCCGGGCGTCTGGGCGCCCAGGGCCTTGACCCAATGCGCGAACTCGGAGTCCGGAATGGGCAGTTCCTTGAGGGTGCGCAAAGTGTCCACCACCGGGATGGCATCGTACGCGCAGTGGGCATCACGACGGTTCTTGTGCATGGCACGGTTGAGGGTGTCGGTGATCTTGGGCCCATTGGAGAAGGTGAAGGGCTGGCCGCGGCGGGCGTCCAGACCCTTGACTGAGTCGTCGTCATCCATGTCTGAGTCGGAGTCAGAGCCTAGGAAGAACTTGGGGCCGGAGCCCAGGGGAAGTTGAGTGACCGCGGAGGGCTGGGGTACGGGAGGAGGTGGTGAAGGAGGAGGGGGAGGAGGAGGCGGGGGTGGGGGAGAGTGCTGGGTGCCCGCGGAGGGCGTAGGCACTGGAGGAGGGAGAGGTGGAGGAGGAAGGGTGCCCGCGGCGGGCTGAGGTGCAAGAGGAGGGAGAGGCGGAGGAGCAGGGGCGCCCGCGGAGGGGCTGGAGTACGGGAGGAGGAGGAGGAGGAGGTTGGGTGCCAGAGGCGGAGGCGTCAGCTGGAAGGGGAGCAGGTGGGATGAGCTGCTGCTGGGGCTGGGCTTCGGGCTGCTCAGCCGGTGACGCGGTGCCTGCGGTGGCGGCAGGCTGCTGTACGGCCTGCTGCGCCGCAGAGATTGCTCCTGCGGCTAGCTGGAGTGCAGCACTCGCTACCGTGCGCGCACCGCTAACTCCAGCGGAAACAAGCTTGCTTGGCGAGAGTAGGCCGGAGCCTTGGCGCTGCCTGCTTGAAGGAGAGCCTTGGCGGGAGCTTGAAGGAGTACCCGAGGGGGTAGCTTGCTGGAGCTGCGCGAGGTTGCGGCCTTGCTGCCGGACCTGCTGGTGCCCGCGGCGGCGCCTGAGTTGAAGACGGTGCCGGAGCGGGTGGTGCGTACAGATGGGTCGGCGGCAGCAGGAGGTTGAGCGCCTGCGGAGGTGCGCTCGGGTTGAACCGGAGAAAGGATGGGCAGAGGTGTGCGTGAGTCTTTATCCAGTGTAGAGAGTCAAGCCCTGGCAGGGCTAAGGTACGGCTGACTGAGGTGCGGCACGCTGTGGTGCAGGTAGGCGACTGCGGCCTGCTGGTTCTACTGATGAGCGATGCAGATGAACGATACAACAGAAGCTAGTGATAATAGCACGATGCTGATGCCACGATACCGCTAGACAGACGGTGTTGCCCAGTACAGGTGACCAGACGTAATACCCGTAGTCTGACGTTGATGACTAACCAAAACCCCGCACGCAAAACTTACAGGCTCCGTGAGGCTACGTCACGAGGTGAATGGAGCCGAAGTAGTTGGTGGATGGAGCCAGTTAGTACAAGATGCGCTGGCGACCGGAGTCGTGGCTTGAAGGCGGCGGTGGGCTGGAGGGTTGGCTCACACGCCGGACGGAGTAGCCTTTGCCGGCGGACAGCTGGTGCACGCCCAGCTTCTTCTCGAAGGTGTCGCGAACAGCACGGAGAGCGTTGCACTCGGAGGTGGAGTGCTTGGCGCGGAGTCCGTGCAGCTGGCACCCGTAGCTGCGCTCGCAGCGGTACGGACCCTCGTCGGGCTCAGGGGTGACGGCGGCGCGGATATAGGCGGTCTTGGACGCGGGGTCGGAGGCGCCGTTGCCGAACACCTTTTGGAAGAACACGGCGGGGTCCTCGAGCTCAAGGGATAGCGTAGGCGCTCGGGGCGCGGGCTGCGACAGGGGCGCACGGGGCGCAGCAGAGGCGACGGAGGTCTTGGGGCGCTTGGCCGCGGGGGCCGGGTTGCTGTCGACACGAGGGTGCCACCGGTCGGGACCGGAGCGATGCTTGATGGCGTAGTCGAGGGACTCGCCAAGCAAGTGAAACGTGTCCGGCTTGGAGCCGGTGTGCTCGCCGGGGGCGGCGCACGAGATGGGGTAGCGCGACTGGTCGCGATCGGCGAACTTGCCGGACTCGGAGCTGTAGTCGAAGGAGTAGTAGCGCTTCACTGTGGCTCGAGGAGAGCAATAAAGCAGGCAAACAAAACTCTCAGTGCAGAAAGACAAGATGGCCAATCGAGTTCTCTGCACTTCAAGTTGCGAGGCTGCTCCACAGTTGAGGCTGAATATAATGCGATGTCGGTCGCTCAATCGCTAGGACGGCAGCAAAAAGGTGGCTCGACAACCAAGAAGTTGTTGTCGCGGCCCGGCCCTTAGAGCTCTGAGAGGCGAATGCGGGGACGGACCCCAAAACCGACTAATCGTAGCCCTGTCTTACTTGCAGCGAGAGCGGTCTCGCGAAGCAGAGGCGAGGGCGAAGAGGACGAGGATGTGACCGTAATGCGAGGACGGCGCGGGGCGAACGGGGCTCCGCGGTCTTGCTTCTTGCTGAGTCTCGCGACGACAGTCCTCGGATGAAGTCGCGGTGCAGGGAAGCGGAACGCAGGTTACGACAGGTTGCGGCTTACAGACTGACCCTTGCAGGGTTTGCCAGTAGCGCTCGGCTCTGTCTTGACGGGAGACAATGAGCAAATTGATACAGATAGCGTGGTCTTGCAATAGGGACGGCTAACTCACAGGCTGTATGAGAGAGCAAGAAGCAAGACAAGGCTTGGCTTCTTGCTGCGCGTTCTAAAGCTGCCTCAAGCGTCGTACTGCGTCATCACCGCGTCACCGCAAAGGGCACTTACCCAACTTGCACCACTCCACACGGCGTAAAGACAGACGTAAAGGCAGAACAAAGGTGCACACATAGCTATGAAGTTCGCCAGAGGCGCGCACAAACCTCCAACGTCAGTCCGCGCAGGGCGCGTGCACAACTCAGACACAGTTGGAAAGACGACCGCAAAGTACACGCTACTAACACACTCGCATATACCCGGCGTCAGGCCACGGGTTTTGGAGTCACCTTCCACGCGTGTCCGTGACGAAGAAACCCATTATACGAACCGGCAAAACCCTTCGCCCGGTTTTCCCGCGTAACCCGCGCCTTATCACACGCTGGGTTCAGTAACACAGGAGATCACGACACCGGAGCGTACACTGGAGCGGCTGCTGGAGCCACACGGCGGGGACCTCACCGGCGTTGTCCTAGGTGGGAAAGCGAGATGCGGTGCAGTAGCGAACGGGGCCGTGTCGGCGTGTGCGCCGTCTTGCAAGCTGCTCTAGATCACAAGACGTACTGCTCGGCCCCGAACTGCAGGTAGTGAGACACACGCGCTGTGGGAGGCCTTCAAATCATCACAACACAACGATACGCTGAACCGGGTAGGTACTCGGCCCTTGCCGACTGCCGTATGTGGAACTTCACCTCCAACGCACTTTCATAGCATCCGCCGAAGAAGCTAGCCGCCGGCTCTGCGCAAGCACGCCGTGTACCATATTGGGGTGGTGAGGTTTCAGATTGTAAGCCTTGGTACGTCCTGGTCTCATTCGCCTGCCCCGCCTGCTGCAGGTGCACCAGGTGCTGCAGCGTGTGGCGCCCGACCTGCCCGCGGCCTGGTGGGACCGCTGGAGCCCCGACGCGCCACAGTCCTGCCGCCTGCCGCAGCAGCCGCTGCCGCAGGTGCAGGCGCAGGTGCCGCAGCCAGGCCCAGTGGCTGACGCAGATGCGCGCATGTCGGCATCAGCAGCCGCTGTTGTGGTGTCCAAGGCAGTAGGGGAAGGCACGGCTGGCGGGACGGCTGGCGGCGCCCCTTGCAGCATGGCCACCCTGTTTCTGCAGCACTACCTCGACAGCCTTGGCACCCTCAACACGTTCGGGTAGAGCGCTCGCTGTTCGCTTTCTGCCTCTACAAGCTTGCTTCGTACAGGAAGAGGTTGGAGACGTGCCAGAGTGTATGTAAATGGATGCCGTCTTATTGATTGATTTTGAGACATGACATGCCAAAGAGTGAATTATTTTGGCGTATCAAGCGCCTGAGAGACGAACGACCGGTCAAGCGGAACCATTGGCGGTGGCCGAGACCTATGACAGCGTGTCAATCTGCACTAGGAGTACACTCGAAGCCTTCGCCTTTGCAGGGTTGTGTGAGGGTATCCGATTTCAAAGCATCCCGAGGCGATAGACGTTTGCCGCTGCAATACACGGTACCGGCGTTAAGGACACGGCCCCGGAGATTGAACCTTTGTTGTATGAGCTGCGCTGCTGCGGGCCTTCGGCACGCGCCCACAGGCCCACTCCTCAGCAGGATTGGTGCTTGGGACTGCTTAGAGGTTGAGAGGCGGGGTGAGCGTGGCTCTCTGCGGGAAGGCGCCTACCGGCCCTACTCCCAGGAAGACACAAGGACGAAGCTCGCGTATCTGGTAGTGTAGGAAGAGGGACAGCCAGGAAGGGACGAGAGCGGGCACGCCCCGGTGGTGACAGATGAAGTCTCGTACCCAGCAAGCTCCATGGGCAACACCATAAGCAAGATTCACACGCTGGGCAACGCGGTTACTGCACCGATGCTGCGCGCTGGTGGGCTGCCGCTGTTTGCTGACACGCAGTCCTCACGCTCCGGGCGCTCGGCCAGGATATAGCACCAGCCGCACTGCGACGCGTGAGACGTGGGCGCAACCCCTTAACGTGGTGTTATAAACGTTGATTTATGTGCGCGACAACATAGGCATGATTCACGGCTGGGCAACGCGGTGTAGCACTAGCCCAGTAGCAGTATCTACCCTACATCCATGGACGAGGATTGGAGATGTCTATGAAACAGGAGCCGCATGTGAAACAGGAACCGCGACCTGAATGCTGCGGCAAACATCCGCCTCATCACCGCGTGCGTGGAGGACGACACGCCATGGCCAGCTGCGCTGAGCAGGCCGCCCAAGTGGCGGCGCGGCTGGATTGATGGCAGTGGCTGTTTTGGCGGTGGTGTCCAGATGCACGGTGGCGGGTGATGGGGTGCGTGTGAGCTGCAGCGTGTGTGTGCTGCAGAGTCTGGAGGACAGATTGACCCCTGTCCTCCCCAGCCGTCCGGCCTAGGTCCGTGATGTGAGGAGCTTAGATGGCGGTACGTGTTACCCCGTCCTAGCGCTAGCCCTCTTACACCGTCCTGCGTGGTCGCCTGTTCTAGGCGTAAACTCAACACATTGTTCGCGTGTGGGGACGCGGCGTTGGCGAGAGCCACGGATGGCCCTACTACCGTGGGGGCATGACGCACCCGCGGAGGGCACTGTAAAGAGAGTATTTACAGATACTACGCATTCCGGCCATGCCGCGCATACCAAAAACACCCAAAAATGGAGGTAACATAGGGCAGAGCCCAAAACATGAGACCAGCTCTATCGTACATGCGGGCATTGCGCTAGCCTACGGGTCATTAAGCAGCTCACCAGCGGCATGCGCAGATCCTTTGCAAACTCGTACACCAAAACAAGACTGTCTAAACAATAACTTCTGTGCAATCCTGACATCCGCTGCAGGGAGACCTGTCGTACACATGCGCGATCGCCATTCGACCTTTATGCCTGAAGCCGCTGCGTGTCAGGCTCGTGCGTGCTCTGGGGCCACCGCATGTACTGCGCCTCTCACGGCCACAGCCACAGCTCCCACACTCATGAGGCCAGAAAGTGTGTATGGTGACACGCAAACCGCAACAACCGACAACTTCTGCCGCTACGCGACAAGAGGACTATTCGCTTGCCGCAACCCGCTGCAGTAACCGCCGAATTCCATGTACGCTCCGCGAAAGAAAAACTGATGTTGTCAGAGGTCGTGTCAGCCAGCAAAGACGATTCCTATGCCACGGGCTCCAATTTTCTGCCGTACGCCCGTCTCTCCCCACTCGTCACTCCACTCTCGCACGCGCTTGCTGCTTGCATCCAAGGCAGATGGCGCCGGTATGTGGGGCACACATCCGCCTCGGCCTCCTGCTCGCCCGCGCCACGCTGCTACTCCCCAGCCGGTTGCGGTGCTGTGCACCCGGTCACGTGCGGCGCTGCTCGGACGGCGCGTTGGCGGACAGCCGCCGGAACTCGTCCCGCAGGCGCGCCGCCTCCTCATACCGGCCGTCGCTCAGGGCGGACTCCATCGCCACCACCAGCTGCGTGACAGCGGGCACCACAGCGCCGCAATGTTGGTTGTGGGCATGACCTCGAGACGCAGAAGCCCCGGCCCCAACGCAAGCAGTGACTCCCGGGACTCCCATGCCCCTTTGCGTCCTCGCTGCTCTCCCTGCAAGCGCACACGCACCCACCCGCAGCAGCTGGTTGTGCGTCATCTCGTGGTAGATGAGCTGCTGCATGGAGCGGGCGTCCTCGAAGCGCTCCTCCTTGACGGCCAGCTCCTTCTGCAGCTGGTACATCACTGCGGGGGGCGCCGAGCCAGGTGCAAGCGGCCGTCAGGGGCAGAACAGCGCTCAGCACCTGACAGCCGACCCTGTTTGCAATGCATGCTGGTACACGCTTCTGGTACGCTTCGGCCCGTTGCGCCTGTAGGACAGGCTCAAACACCAATGGCATTTGCGCTCGCACGCCGCGCGCTCACCCGTGGGGTCCTCAAAGCAGGCCAGAGTCTCGCGCACGGAGCGCACGATCTCGCTGGCCGTCTCGTTGGGCGCGGCGGGCTGGTCGGGGTACACGGTGGAGGCAGCGTCCGCGATGCGCTTGGAGACGTACATGGGCGAGCCGAACCGCACCGCCAGGTTGATGGCGTCGCTGGGGCGCGCGTCCACATCCACTTCAGTGCCCTGCAAACCCAGCGGCGGAGCAGCGGTTTGTTCAGGGTTTCCGCCAGCACCAGTGGACCACTGCGTGGTGCGGCGTGGGAGCTCGCGGAAGACACAGCACCGCGGCTCACCGGCTCCGGCTGGCCCGTGGCGTCGTTCACTTTGGCCAGGTGAATGCGGGCGTAGTAGGTGTTCGCCACGATGTCGGTGATGCGGATCTTAACAACCCGGAACTTGATCTCCCTGCATGCAGGTCACCGTAGCCATGTTGGAAAGCAGCAGCATCAGACTCAGCCATATCACAGAGGCAGTGCACGCTTGGATGCTGTCGACCGGCCGTTTGCGGCTGGAGTGCATCGTACAGCCAGGCCCGCGAGGCAGCCGGCACAACATCACGATGCAAGCGACTGAACACTTAACGACAGGGTGTCAGTATGGCACCTGCATACGAATCTTTTCCCGGCACGTCCCTGTTTCCAGCACACGTTGCCTCCGCTCCCGGCTGTGCCCGCGAATGCCAGCATGTGGCCCCCCCCCTTGCGCACGCTGCAAAGCTGCCTCCACTCTTCCGGACCCACCGCAGAATGTTCTTCATCACATCGTGTGTGAGCGGCCGCATCTGACGCTGCTTGTTGATCTCCTTTAATAGCGCGTTGCTCTCGTTCTCGCCTGTGGCGACACGGCGCGCGTCGGAGCCCGTGACGACGTGCCCAGCCCGCACCGCGCAGTGCCGACACGCCCACGACCCTGAGTCATGCGACGTCATGCGACCCCTTACCGCACCCTCCCTGGACACTGAACTCACCTATGTGCACCGGAAGCACGCGCTCCCGCCCGTCCAGGATGCGCAGGTACACCACGGCCTGCAGCGTGTGCAGCACCGGCACCACAGTAAAACTCAGCCCTTGAGGCCGCAAAAGCCATCCACGCCCCGAAACCAGGCACTTTAGACCAGGCCACTAGGCATCTCGCAAAAGCGACTCACATTTCCGCTGTTGACGCGGACCTGGTCGACCTGCAAAGTGTCGGGCAAGCGGATGAAATGAGTCGACAGGTTGAGCTCGCGTGGACGGCGCCCGATCGCGGGACTGCGACATCGCGGGTGCTTTCCAACAAATTCACCTTGACCTCCACGAAACCATCAAGGCTGGGGTCTCGAGACGAGCCTGTGTTGCCCTGCTCAAAAGCCTGAGCCACCACGCGGTTGCAACGGCCGCTGACGCACGGCGAGCTCGCCGGGACCGAGCGCGCGGTCCATCCTCCCGAGGGTGCAACGCTTGCTGAGGAGCGGGCGCATCTGGCGGACGCTCCCGCCGCAGTCGAACAAACAGGGCTCACCACGCCCCTGGCAGAGCTCCTGCTCAGCACAGACGTCTGAAAAACCGAGGCTGAAGCCATGTCGCGAAACCCTTCTTGCGGGTAAGGTCCCCAGGCACGCTTGCAGAATCGAAACCTCTTCTATCTAGGCCGACGTGGCGAAGCGATGGCTCTTTGCGCTCGCGCAGCAGCGCAGCAAGGAAAAGGGCAAACCGACCAAGTAGGTTCTCCAGGACCTCGTCCGTCTTATGTCGCTACGTTATCTAGGTGACTAGCGTGAAGCAATATATGCCTGTTGGATAGCATGTCCGGGGCCCCTTCAGACTCAACCGGCCCATCAAGCGGTGCCATTGCAGCAGGATCCAACCCCCGCGCCCAAAACCTTTGCTGGACTCGCTCTCAGGTATATCCGGTGCTTCAACATTGCATAAATCAGACGTACTGACTCTGCTTGACCACCCCTGAGGTGCAGCGTTCGACTTGAACACTGTTTGACAGCCTTGCGCGGGAAGCTGCGGCTGGGTCCATAACAGCAGAGGAATGAGCTCAGCTCAAATCCAGGTTATACTATCTAGCCCCCAGAGCTTCGCCGGGCTCATCGGGCAGACGCTATCGACAGACAATGCCACGCGCAAATCGGCGGAGGACCTCTACAGCTCCTTGCGCAAGCAGCGCCCCGATGCGTGTGCAACTAACCTGCTGCAGCTGCTGCGAACGAGCTCGGAGGTGGTGGTGCGCTCCACCTGCGCCGTGTTCCTGCGGAAGGTGGGAGCAGCGGTTCAGCAGGCCGTCGGACCACCACATCCGACTAGACTGATGCTGACTCTTGCCCGCTCGGTGGCTCGCCTCCCGTCCGGTCACGCCCTGCCGCTGAGTGAGACATACGCCTCCACTTGTTGCCTAGGTCGTCAAGTCCGGGGCCAAGGAGGCCGGCTGGGAGCAGCTGAGCAAGAGCACGCAGGTACGGCACACCAAAGGCGCCCCCCCAATTGAAATGCTGCTTGACAATGCAGACTGCCGCTGCTCGCCTTGCTGCGTCCCGCATCTCGGCAACACGCATGCCTGCACACACACCCTGGTCACCACCAGGCTGTGGTGAAGCGCGAGCTGCTGGCGGCGCTGGCGGCCGAGGTGGACCGCAACGCCGCCAAGCAGGTGGCGGCGGTGGTCATCGAGCTGGGCGAGCAGGTGATGGATGAGGCGCCGGCGGCGGCGTCCGCCAAGCGCGGCGGCCGCAAGAAGGGCCCCGCGCAGCCCAAGTGCGGCTGGCCGGAGCTGCTGGCTGGGCTGCAGTCATGGCTGCAGGGCGCCGGCGTGTCGGCCGTCACCCGCGAGGCCGCGCTCAAGGTGGGCTGCGGTCCCACCCTTTCACCGTGCCCTTTCACCTGTGGGCAGCGGTCTCCCGGCTTGCTGCCGTCCGCCGCTTCAAGGAGCTGCACCCTGCCCGCGGCCCCACCTTCCATCGGAGACAGACAGCCCCCCTGACGGCCGCCCCCCTACACCTGCCCTCCAGGTTGTGGCCGGCCTGGCGCTGGAGCTGCGCGCCTGGGCGGCCCAGCTGGCGCCCGTCATCACCGCCTGCCTGGCGCCGCCCGTCGACCTGGCCGTGCAGGTGGCGGCCCTGGCCGCCGTGTCGGCGTTCCTGGAGGTGCGGGCCGTGGTGGCGGTGGCGGCAGGCGTGGCGGTGCCGGAGGTGGCGGAGCCTGTATGCTACTGTCTGGGGGTGATTGTCCAGTTGAAGTGTATGTTTGGCTCACACGTCCTCTCTTCGCCGGCACCTGGCCAGGTCCTGCGCAAGCCGGCCGAGCTGCGGCCCTACCAGGCGGCGCTGGCGGGCGGGCTGGTCAGCCTGCAGGCGGCGCTGGCGGCGGGCAACACCGACGTGGCGGAGGAGCTGCTGGTGGTGCTGGTGCAGGTGGGGCACAGGGGGTGTGCACGTGTGAGTGAGTGTGTTGAGTGTGTTGGGGGGGGGATAGTTTTCTCCAATTCCCAAAATCAACCGTTTGGGGGGGCCTGGTCGCCACTGTAAACGGTGTTTCGGCGAAGTGTGAAGTGACCGCCAAAACGGCGATGGCAACCCCTATGAGAGGCTGCATACCGATACTCACCGCGGTACCGGCGATCCCCTCCTCTGTGCAGACCGCGGAGCGCGAGCCGGCGCTGTGGCAGCCGCACGTGCGCACCGCGGTACCCGGCATGCTGGCGCTGGCGGGCCCCGCCGCTGGGCCGGGCGGCGGCGCGCTGCCGGACGACCTGCGCAAGCTGGCGGCGGAGTTCGTGCTGACGCTGGTGGACATCAAGCCGCAGATGGTGCAGGTGTGTGTGTGTGGGGGGGTATTTTTCTCCAATTCCCACGGGGGGGGGGGGGGGGTTGTGAACACCAGCCCAATCTAAACCCAAGCGAAACTAGACAAGGGGGGGTAGCAGGCAGTGACCTGGGTGGAGCTGGGTGGATGGGTGGGTGGCGGCTGGTGGGTGCTGGCACACAGCGCGGCTGCGTGAGACCCGCCTTGCATTTGCGTTGCACCAAAGGGCGAGGGGGCGAGCACCGTGGCCACGCATGCCAACCACCTGCGCCTCCCGCCCCTGCAGTCGGAGATGGGCGCCGGCCCGCTGGCGGCGCAGCTGGTGAGCTGCCTGGCGCACTTCCTGACGTCCGGCGTGGAGGACGACCCCGCCTGGGGCGACGACCCCATGGCCTATCCCGACATGGACGACGACGAAACGCTGGGTGAGTGGGTGGGTGAGGCGGGGCGCAGCCCATCCCATGCCCGGTGGCCATAGCGCAGGAGGAGTCAGCGGCGCGCCTAGCTGTTCCATCTGTGGCTCCTGTTTCAGGGGTTCTCCATCGCGGCTTTCGGGCGTGGGGAGGGGTCTGTGAACGCCACCCCAGTCTACACCAAGCGGGCGGGCAGCCGGGCTATCGGGCCGTCTGGCGCGAGCCGGATGTGTACCGTAGCACCTGCGCCTCCCATTGCCCCTTCCCCTTAGCTTGGGCTGGTAGCCACAACCCCCCTTTGCCGCCCCCCCCTCCTCTCCCCCTGCAGGCGAGCTGCACCGCCACGGCCTGGAGTGCGCCACCCGCGCCGCCGACGCGCTGGACAGCGGCGCGGTGCTGCGCGCGGTGGTGGACATGACGGGCGCCTGGGCGGCGGACGCCAGCGACTGGCGGCGGCGGCACGCGGTCATGATGTGCCTCAGCCAGGTGGTGGGCTCCGTCAAGGACGTGAGTGCGGGGGGGCGGGGGCGGGGGGCGGGGGGCGGGGGGGGGGCGGCGGTGCGGAGAAGGGTGGAGTGTGTTTGTGAGGGGCCATTGATGCCGTTGCGATGTTCTTGGACCGCACGCCTCTGGGGACAAGGCCTTGCGTCGTCATCACACATTCACGACGCGAAATCCTCCCTCCCGCTTCTCCCTGATACGTAACGGTACGCCCGCGGTTCCCGCTGAGCCCGCTCTACCACATTCAAACACCGTCCCAACATGTACTCCTGACCCCCTACCGCCGCCGCCGCGCAGGTGGTGGGCCCCGCCGAGCTGGCCTCGCTGGCCGGCCTGCTGGTGGGCGCGCTGGCTGACCCGCACCCGCGCGTGCGCTGGGCCGCCTGCCACTCGCTGGGCGTGCTGTGCGGCGAGCTGGGCCCGGGCCTGCAGCTGGCGCCGGGCGGCGGCGGCGGCGCCATGCTGGGCGCGCTGGCGGGGCTGCTGGCGGAGCCGGAGGGGCCCGCTTGCCCGCAGCGGCTCAAGGTGGGGTTGGGACTGGGGGCGGGGTGCAGTTACCAAGGAGAGGGGCTTGTGAATACCAGCCCAAGCTAAACCAAGCTAAACGAGACAAGAGACAGGCAAATGCAACGGCGGGGTTGGGGCAGGGATGGGGTTGGCGGGTGCAGCGCATGTGGGCGAGGCACAGGGCGGGCCCGTAGGGGTGGTGAAAGATGGCAGCGCCCGCCCTGCTGTGACTGCGAACGTGGCATCTGTTCCACCACCTCTCCATGCCGCGTTGGGGCCGCCGAGTTGGCCATTCCCGTGTCACCATCACCGTGTCTCCCCGACGCCTGCTGCCCTCAGGCCACCGCCTGCCGCGCGCTGGTGGGCTTCCTCGAGGGTCTGGACGCCGAGCCGGAGGAGGCCGCCGAGGCGCCCGCCGCCGCCGCCGCCGCGCCGGCCCTGAGCGAGGAGCAGCGCAAGGCGGCAGCGGCGGCGCTGGTCGCCCCCCACCTGCAGCCGCTGGCAGGGCCGCTGCTGGCGGCGGTGGACCGCTGCGCGGCGGGCGAAGGCGGCAGCCTGGCGGGCGGGCGCGCGCTGGTGCCCACGCCCACGCAGGAGTTCAGCGTGGACGTGCTGTGCCGCCTGGCCTGCGCGCTGGGGGTGAGGGGGGTTGCAGGGGAGGCCCAAGGGGGTGAGGGCGATTACAGGGGAGGCCCAAGGAGGGGAGCGAGGGTGGTCGCACGGCTGAGGGGGTTGCGTCTGGGGCGTGGTGTGGGCTGTCGCGCCACGCAGGGGGCTGCGCGTGGAGCTTTACCGGTTGCGGCACCCATCCCCTCCTGGCACGGGACCTTGCACACGCGCACACACAGCAAACAGACACCGTGCCGCATGAAACACCCACACACGCCCGCCGGCCCCGCCCATCCGTGCTGCTGGCCGCAGTCCGCCTTCGGCCCGCTGTACCCGGTGGCCATGCCGCGGGTGCTGGCGGTGCTGGGCCGCTGCGCCGCCTTCCACGGCCCCACCGCCACCGCGGCCGGCGCCGTGACCGAGGACGAAGCCACGGCCATCGTGCGCGTGCAGGTGTGCGGCCGGCGGCGCTGCTGTGATTGTGCCAGCCACGAGCCAAGACCCGCAGCCTGCTAGACAACGCCCGCCGCGCATCCAGTGCGACCTCTCCTCCTGCTGTGACCACCACCGCCACCGCCGCTGCACGCCGATCACACAGGTCGGCGCGCTGGAGTGCGCGGTGTTCATGGCCCGAGCCGCCGGCGCCGCCGCCGCGACCGAGCACCTGCCCGCGCTGGCGCAGCTGCTGGGCGCGCTGTGCCGCCCCGACATCGCCAGCAGCAGCCCGCTGCTGGTGCCACTGCTGGCGGCGGTGGAGCCGCTGGCGGCCTGCCTGGGCCCCGCCGTGGCGCCGGTGCTGCCGACGGTGCTGCCGCTGCTGGCGCAGTGGGCAGCCCGCGATGTGGGGCTGGAGGTGAGCGTGACCGGTTTGCTGGACTCATGCGAGGGAGGGCGGCAGCGGCAGCCCACCTGCCCTGCCCAACCGATACCACCTGCGAGGCTTGTGTTTGCAATGTGAAGAGAGCACCTCCGCGCTGAGCCCCGGCCCTCGGCGCTGCCGCAGTCGCTGGAGGACTCGGACGACGAGGAGGCCGAGGATGCGGACGGCGAGGACGGCGCCGCCGCGGACGGCGCCGCCGACGCCGATGTCGATGACGACGACGACGACGACGACGGCAGCGAGGAGTTCCGCGACGACAGCGACGTGGCGTTCGTGAGCTACGGCGGCGCCGACTACCGCTGCGTGGCCAGCGTGGCGGCGGCCAAGGCGGCGGCGGCCAGCGCGCTGGAGGAGCTGGTGGAGCGCATGGGGCCGGCGGTGGCGCCGCAGGTGGGCAGCGGCGGGGCGGGCGGGGGAGGGGTCGTTGTGAGAACCAGCCCAAGCTAAACTAACTCAACTAGGGGCGGGTTAGGGCGGCGGCCTGGCACTGGGCGCACAGACTCGGCCCACATGGCGGGGGCTGCTGGCGAGCGCGTCAGTCGGGTGCATTGCAGGCGGAGGATGGCGTGCATGTGTGCATTGGTGCATAGCACACATCACTGGGACCCAAAGCTGTGCTGCCGCATGCCGCATGCCGCGTGCCGCCCCTCCTGCTGTGTGGCCGCAGGCGCCCGCGCTGGCCGAGGCGCTGGCGGCCTGCCTGCTGGACTACCCGCTGGAGGACGTGGCCGGCCCCGCCCGCGCCGCCGCGCCCAAGCTGCTGCGCGCCTACCTGGGCGCCCTGGGCGCCGGCGGCCTGCCGCCGTCCGAGCCCGCAGCCAGCCCCGCCGCCGCGCAGGCGCTGCTGCTGCGGCTGTGGCAGGCCGTCACGGCGGTGCTCAACTTCGAGGCGGTGGCGGCGCCGGCGGCCGGCGCGGAGGGGGCTGCTGGCGCGGGCGCGGGCGGCCTGGGCCCGCTGCTGGCGCTGCCGGGCGGCCTGAAGCGGCCCACGCCCACATCCGCTACGCGCGCCGACATGGCCGAGGTGCGCCTGGGCGTGCCGCGCGGCTTGGCCGGGTGCCGGGGCCGAGCTGGAGCAAGCTGCAGCGGGAACACCTGCGCGCACAAACACACACGACCACTTCCCCGTATCCGCGCATTGCCCGTTGCCCCTCGCTCCATCCCCCCCCCCCCCACACACACACACCCGCACAGCTGCTGGCGGCCATGGTGGACTGCGTGGAGGGCTCCATGCTGCAGCAGCAGTGGGTGGCGGACGCCTTCGCCGCGCTGCAGGTAGGGCGGGGGTTGGGGTGGCAGGGCGCTGGGCGCGTGCGTGCCGGGCAGAGAGCGGAGTGGAGCGAGGTGCCGGGCCTGGGGTTGCTAGTCTGCTGCTTGCGGCACGTAAAGTCACCCTAGCCCGCCAGCGCCCTCCTCGCCCTCCCCCACACATCTCCGCGCATTCGCTCACTCCCTCTCCTCCCGCCTGCACCGCCCCATCCCCCTCCTCCGCCTCCCGCCTGCACCGCCCCATCCCCCTCCTCCGCCTCCCGCCTGCACCGCCCCATCCCCCTCCTCCGCCTCCCGCCTGCACCGCCCCCTCCTCCGCCCCCTCCTCCGCCTCTTCCTCCGCCTCCCGCCTGCACCGCCCCATCCCCCTCCTCCGCCTCCCGCCTGCACCGCCCCATCCTCCGCCCCCTCCTCCGCCTCTTCCTCCGCCTCCCCAGGCCGCCACCAGGGCCGCGGCGCTGGAGGCCAACGTGGAGCAGTTCGCGGGCGCCGACTCGGACGACGAGGAGGAGGAGGACGGGGACAAGGGCATGGACGTGAGGAGCTGGGAGGGGAGAGGAGGCCGGGCGGGGAGGGGAGGGGCACGGGGAGCCGCGCATCGGCTGCGGTTGCGGTCGTACCTGCCTCTTGAGTTGGTGCGGCTACTGCTTGCTTCCGGGTTCGCTTTGGGGCCGTGCTTGCAAGGCGCGCGCGCCGCTGCCCCACCCACAGGGAAGCGAGGACGTGGACGAGGAGAGTGAGCGCTCGGAGGAGGAGAGCGAGGAGGAGGCCGGCGAGACGCCGGCGGCGGCCCGCGAGCGCCTGCGCAACCAGGTACGGACTCGCCCATGTCCCCGAGGGGTTTGGGCACACACACGGGTGAAGGTGACACCGCCTCTGTCAAGAACTTAGTATCGTGTTGCACGCGCTCTGTGTTGACCTTTCTCTCCTTGTGTCATCCACACCAGTGTGACGCGTGCGTACCAGCCCTCGGCAGTTACGGGTTTCATTCGGCCTCACACTCCACCACAATGCAACTCCGCGGCAACCCTGTCGCAGGTGGCGGCGTGCGTGTCCGCCTTCAGCCGCAAGTACGGCGACGCAGTGGCGGCGCTGGCGCAGCAGGTGCTGGCGGCGGCGCAGCCCGACCAGCAGGCCGCGGCGCTGCTGAGCGTGCGCGGCGGTGTGGTGGCCTGACGGCGCTGAGGGCCTCGGCCGGGCCGCCACGCAGGCAGCCTGGCGCCAGGCGGCTGGGGCGCGCGGGGAGCCATCGCCTGGTCCGCCAGCCAGCGCTGGTGGCCGCTGATGCGGGGGGGAGCTGGAGCTGCGCGCGCAGTCGGCACGACCGCGGCCCGTAGCTGCAACGTTACGTCGATAGGGTGAAGAGCAGGTCCCGTCCGATGCTGATATTCTTTGAACACCGCACCAAGGAGACGGCTGGCGGCGATTCGTGCAACGCATGGTGTGGTGGCGTGAAACGGCATCGAACGGCATTACATGCCGCATAACTATGCGGAATTCCTGCAAGTGCGCATCTGCACGTGAGCATGGGAGCGGTGGGAGCGCTGGACATGTCGATTCCTTAGGTGAACGCGCCATCGCGCATCAAGGAGCAACCTCCTGACGCACCACGTGTCAAACACAGCACGCGCTGTGTAACAGAGTCGATATGCGCCGGGGGGGCGCAGTTTGTGACCCCCGTGTTGCTGGGGTTACGGTACCCCAACTCCGTCGTGGCCACGCTGGCACGCTCATGGATGCATCACAGATTCGCTTCCCTGCCATGGACATGACACTATTTGAAGCAATGAAGCATTCGCGTACATAATACAACATGCGACCTTGCTGCTCTGCCAAGCCGGAAGATATGAAGCCGCGATGTCGGCTGTCCTCACGTCCATGATCATCATGCGACAAGGTGCTCCGCATCGCATCCGGCCCATGCCGGAAGATCACGTCGGCCACGAGGCGTTAGGTTCTCTTAGCAGTAAAAGCCATACAGCACTTTCAACTTAGTAGGCCCTGAAGCGCCGGCAAGCTGAAATTTCTTCAACTGGTCATCATCCATATGAGCTGCTGACTGAGGTCGGCAGCGCCCAGAAATTTACAACCCCAGCTTAGGAGCTCATAAGTATGCTTTGATGCCTTGTGGAAGCAAGCGGCCGACCTGAGGTGCCGTGACACTGTTCCCGCGCCTGCGGCCTGCGTCCAAACCTTTGACACCACCTTTGTTGTTCGAGGAGCGGGGTCAGGTGAGCGGCCGACCAATGCGCTTGTTTCTGGTGATATGATTCCGGTTGCTCTATTATTAGTGGCATAATTTGCACTGGAACTGCTCCGGGAGTTATTCACGGTGAGACGCCGGCGTTCGACGTGGCCGCAGGCACCCGACAGGCGTGACTCGCACAGCAGGCGGCCGTGGGCAAGCTAGCAGCAGGACTCCGCCACACGTAACAGCGTGGGTGCAGCAGTCAGGGGCCTCACTCACACCATGGGGGGGAAGCCGCCGTGAGGTACGCGCTGGGAGGTGCTGCGGGAACTGCGGCCCCGGTCGCCGCGGCCCGCAGCGGCGGCGCCGGTGCGGGCATGTCCGCCGGCGACAATGGCGCTGCCGCCGCCGACCTGGCGCCGGCCGAGGACACCACCGACCAGCAGCCGCTGGCCTCCATAGCCGACTATGGCGCGTCGCTGTTGGCGGGCATGTTCGACTTGAAGCGCAAGCCCGAGCAGCAGCTGGATGCGGCGGCGCCGGCGGCCAAGGCGCCGCGGGCGGCGCCGCCGGCCAGCGACTCGGTGCCGGCGCTGTCTGCGGCGGCCGGCGCGGCGGTGCAGATGGCCCCAGATGACATGACCCGCTTCGTGCTGAGCCACCTGTGGTCTGCGGTGTCGGCCGCAGCAGCGGCCGGTGGGGTGCAGGGCGGGGCGGCGCCGGCGGCGTCATCTGCTGCCGCTGCAGCAGCAGCCGCAGCCGCGGCAGCGGCGCCGCTGCCGGCCTCGCGCAGCACCGGGCTGAACTACAACCCGCCCGACGTCATCCGGCTCTCGAGCAACCACGGCGCGGCGCACGGCGCGCAGGCGCTGCGGAAGTGCTTCCCGGACGAGCTCGCCGAGCTGTACGAGCGGGGCGAGAGCATGCTGGTGCAGCTGTGGGCGGCGGTGCCGCACCGGCCGGACCAGCCGCAGAAGCGCAGGTCGCAGGGGGGGTCAGAGGGGCCGGAGGGGCTGGGCTCGGCCGCGGACGGCGGCGGGCCGCAGTACCAGCCCTTCACGGCGCGCATGTTCCTGCAGAAGCGCACGCCGCTGCTGTTCCTGCGGTCCGAGATGCTGCAGGCGCTGGGTCTGGGCAGCCACGCGGAGCTGCAGCTGCAGCGCGAGGGCGAGCGCGTGCTGTGCTCGGTGCTGTCGCAGGGCGTGGGCAGCCAGCGCAAGCGGCAGCGGCGCTCGGCGCAGGGGCGGGCACAGGTGGCGGGCGAAGCGGACTCGAGCTCGGACACAGACACGGATGAGCAGGAGCCCACGCCAAAGCCCGACCCTGATGCACCAGAGTTGCTCCGGTCACAGCCGTCTGCAACACCGCAGCCACAGCCACAGATAACACCAGCGCAAGAGCCCGCCCAGCGGCTTCCAAGCGCTGCGCTGCCCGCGCTCGCTGCTGCCGCCGCTGCCGCTGCTGTGCCCGCGCGGCGGCCGGTGACAGTGGCCGAACTGGGCAACACGCGCGGGCCGCATGTGGTGGTGTACAACCGCAAGCAGGGCGCCTGCACCGGCGCCGCCGCCATCCACCGGCACTTTGGGCCGGAGGTGGCGGCGGTGCGGAGCACGGGCACCTCGCAGCGCGGGCGGCTGTGGGCGCGGGCTTGCGGGCCGGAGGGCGGGCAGTCGGGCGAGCTGCAGGAGTTCGAGGTGCGTGTGACCTGCAGCAAGAACCACACCTGCGGCCTGGGCTTCCGCATGGACCTGGTGCGCGCGCTGGGCATCACGCAGCCGCCGCTGACGGACCTGGCGCACGTCGTGCTGCGCCTGGCCTACGAGGGCGAGGGAGAGGGAGAGGGACAGCAGGGGGGCCCAGAGCCGGGGCAGCCGGGCGCGGAGGGCGGCCGGCGGGTCGTCTGCGAGGTGATGTGGCAGCCAGGGCCGTCGGGGCAGCCGGCGGCGCCGCAGGCAGGGGGCGGGGGCGGTGCTGGCCGCGCCGGGGCGGCCGCAGCCGCAGCCGCTGGACCGGACCCGCGCAGGAGCGGCAGCGGCCGCGCCTCGCGCTCCCAGGCCCAGAAAGCTGCCGCCGCCGCAGCTGAGGAGGAGCTGCTGCAGCAGCAGCAACAGCAGCAGCAGCTGCTGCAGATGCTGCAGGAGCAGCAGCCGCACCCAGACCACCTGGCGGCGCGGCTGGTGCCCATCGGCGGCGCGGCGGGCTACCTGGAGGACCTGTACGACCTGTACGACGAGGAGTCCGGCATGCCGTGGCTGGCAGCGGCGGGCGGCGGGCCGCGGCTGCGGCTGGACGAGGCGACTGTGGATGCCATGTTCCGGGAGCGGCTGCGCACAGTGGCGGCGGTGATGGTGGTGCAGCGCAACAGGCAGCAGCAGCAGCAGCAGCAGCAGCAGCAGTAGAGGGGCCAGGTCGGGTGCCGGGCGGCGGCGCCAGCCATCACTGAAGGCAAGTCAGCCGTCGCGGCTGGGCGCGCAGGTGCTGGTGGGCGGGACAGCAGCAGGGCCAGCGTCAGGCTGTATGTTTGATTGGGGGGCTGTGCGGTGTGGGACCGGTGGGAGGGGGAGGGTAGCAAGGCGGGGTAGGTGTAGGGGCTACTGCTGGTGGGGCATTTCATGCATGACAGGTACGCACACTATGCGACTTGCCGGGACGGAACATCAAACATGAGTTGCGGAAGACTGCATATCACTGTGCGCCACACAGGGACGATGTTTGCGTAAACTGTAATTACTACGGATCTACCGAACAATCTTCATGTCGGTTGGGTGCTCTTGTACGCGTGTGGAGGGAGAGCGAAGGATAGACGTTCAGAGGCAGAGAGAGCAAGAGTGAGAGAGAATGAGAGAGGTAGAGGTAGGACAGAAAGAACACTGCAGTACATGGAAATGAAGGGGAGGCGCATGGGGAAAGTACAAGCAATCAAGCATAGGTCGCTGTTATGGAGGATGCTCGATGGCACGCGGTGTGCTTCAGCAGGTTTGCTACTCATGCATGAGTATCATATGAGCTTGCATTTTGGCAAAACGTGTCAGGCGCCAGGGGTGCCCCTGCCAAGCGCATCGCCCATGACGGCAGCGGATGCGGCCAGCCCTCGGCTGCAGGCCTGCAGCACACATGGTTACAATGCGGTGTGCGCACCCCCATGCACGCGGGCGCAAAATCGCACCGCATCGCCAGCATGCACGCCCAGAGCCAGCGCCTGAGCCTGAGGAGGTAGAGGCGGCAGACGAAGCAGAGGACCAGAGGATACTGCTGCGGCGACGGCCGGCCGGCCGGGCAGGTTCCTGTGTTCCACCCCTGCCCCTGTCCACCAAGTAGCCCCACGAACCTCCCACACCCGGCCGCCGCTATCCCCCGTCATTGCTTGATATTGGGTGTTGGCAACAGCCCCTGGCTGGTGCAGTTTGTGCAGCCCCTGGGCCGCGACATGCCCGTGGGGAGCATCGGAAAGAGCCAAGTTGGGCGGCGCACAGTCGTGTTACGCCCGAGTCGTGTTACGACGTGTCACGTGTTCAGAGATGTGCGGCGTGCCCGCGCAGTATTACAGCGCAGGCATATGTGTGATGCACTCACATTGCTTTTCCCTGAATTCCACCTAATAACAACCGACAGCAGGAGTCCAGCGCCACATGCACCTGCTGCCATGCACCATGCTCCAACCCCTGCGTGCAGCTATGTACAGCTTACAGCCCCTCGGCCCTCCAGCCCAACCGAAGACAACTCGCCGCCCGGGGCGGTCTGAATCACACCACCGCCGTACGATAACAACCCGATCTCGTGCAACCGCTTCGCTTGCGCCTTTTCACAGCGCGGGCCACCGCGTCCTTCCGTTGCACGCCACTCCGAAGCTCCATTTATGCGCAAGCCCCGCCCCACCTCATCCCATCGTCCGTCCGCCATCGCGACGCAGCATCAGCGCACGCACGCCGGCACGCCGCGCGCTCACTTGCCCGCGGTGAGCTCCTCGATGGTGTCCTCCGCGTCAAACGTCATGCCCTGCGCGCGCACGCACGTGCCCAGCGCCTTGAGCCACTCCTGCGTCTGCGGCGCATTGCGGCCCTGCCGCAGCAGCGACGTCTTCAGCGCGCGACGGTACAGAGGCTCCGCCTGTGGTTGTCGGTTGGTGGTGGGGAAGGGGGGCAGCGGGGCTTGCAACCGGTCCACACGGCGTGAAAGGCTCCCACGCCGCATACCCACCATGCACCATCGTACAATAATGCCATCGATCCCCGTCAGCACACTCCGCGCCCTCACCGCAGCCTTGCGAGTTGCGACCCCTCGCCCCATCCGCACCGCCCGCCCCTCACCTCCGCGTTGCGCCCCAGGCTGCTGCCCACGCACGCCGCCAGCGCCACCAGCGCCTCCAGCGTGAGCGCGTGCTCCTCGCCGAACAGCCGCTGCCGGATGTCCAGCGCGGAGCGGTACAGCGGCTCCGCCACCGCGCCGCGGCCGGCGGCGTTGACGCAGGCCGCCAGCGACAGCGTGGCCGTGGCGGTCTCGGCGTGGTCGGTGCCCAGCACCTGCTGCCGCAGCGCCAGCACCTGCAGGAGCGGGGGCGGGGGCAGGGGCGGGATGGGGCCACAAGCGCGCACAGCGTCGGCACACACACACACACACACACACACACACACACACACACACACACACACACACACACACACACACACACACACACACACACACACACACACACACACACACACACACACACACACACACACACACACACACACACACACACACACACACACACACACACACACACACACACACACACACACACACACACACACACACACACACACACACACACACACACACACACACACACACACACACACACACACACCACACACACACACACACACACACACACACACACACACACACACACACATATTCACTCTCACACATACTCACAATACACTTCACACTCACACATACTCACAATACACACACACACATACTCACAATACTCACGCTAGGCGCAGTGGCCAGTGGACTTTAGAGGCCAAGTTCACTTATTGCGGGGGCCACTTGCGCGACTCATGGCTAGCGCTGATCCAGTATTTTACTGATCAGACCAATGCCAGAAGGTAGCGATATTACAGGGACGCCTGGTCGGGCCCGCGAGATCGAGGCTCCAGCTCGTTCGCGCGCGCCTGGCGAGCAGCCGATGCTTGCTTCTCCTGCCTCGGAGAATCCTCGCGCTCCCGCATCGCTTTCCTTCCAAACGTGGCACCTCCCGCCCGGCTCGTCCGGGTGCGCCAAAGCCGATGAGCAGCCCTCCCACATCTCGTTCGATGCAGACGACGAGGTCTGGGAGGCTGCTTTCAAAGAGCTTAGCGGTCTGCGTCCCAAAATTGGGGGGCCCAACGGGTTGGCCCACATCCAGAAATGGATGTCGCGGATGGACGACCTCGTGTTTTCCCTGTGGCTGGCCAGCAGCGGCAGGCTCATAACGCATGGCGAGGATATCGCCCGCGTTCGGCGGCAGCTGCGCGGCCTGCGCCACGAACACAACGCCCGCGCCAGCGCGGCGCGTACCCACAGCTCGCGGCTGGACCAGCTGTCGGACACCGTTCGGCAGCTGCAGCAGCAGCTGGAATCATTCGCGGCCGCAACTGTGGCCGTGCTCGAGGTGGAGACTGGCGGTGGAGCGGCGGCCAGGCTGGTGCAGGGCCCCAGCGCACCCCCCAGCATCCACTCATCTGCAGCAGCGGCGGCAGGCCGTCCGGCGTCGCCGCCGGGCGTGCCAACCGCCGCTGACTGCCCCTGCGCCGCGGCGGACCCTGCGGCAGGAGCGGCCACACGGCCGCACCAGCCGCACCCGCCCGCGTGCGCGCATCCGCTGCCACTGCCTAGCGCGGTGGCGGCCAACAAACTTCTGTTCCGCGGCGTGAGCAGCGAGCAGGCGGCGGAAATGGTGCGCGGCGACTTCACTGCTCTGGGCCTGGGAGAGGGTCCGGTCGGCATGTATGAGCGTCGCTGGCGCGCTAGTGGCACGGGTCGTGTCTGGAATGTGGAGGTGGTGGTGACCAGGGATCAGCGGGCAGCTCTCATCCGGGCTGCTGCGCGGATAAAACACACCGCAGGCGTGACGGTGGCGCCTTTCCTAACGCCGGAGGGGCGCACAGCCAGGCGCGCGAGGCAAGCCCAGTTCGACAGCCTTGTGGAACGGGGGCTGCAGCCGTACTGGCGGGGAACGGATATTGTGACTGAGGAGGGGGACCGGCGCCGCGTACACACAATGCAGTAATGCATACGGCGGATCACTGAGAGCGGCGCGCGCTGTGTAGGGTTTCGAGGCTAGTGGAGGCTAGGGTTGGCGTGACGGCGACGCTAGGACATTGACGGCATGGCAATCAGACCTCTTCTCATTTTGTGGCTGCCCATAGGCGTACTCTGCCCTGTGAGGGAAGGACTTCGGTTGTGCCCCAGTGTGCTTGCTGTGCAGTTGCCTTGACTACGTGTGCCTGACTTGGTTTGGTGCATGACCTATTGCTAGTCGAACAAACAATGCATAGCGACAGTGCCGGCTCACAGAAGTCGATGAGGGTATGCCAACAGGGCAGAAACGGCGGGTTACTCCGCAACTTCGCGCATATGCTTGGGAGACACGCACTACCAGACTATGCGAACACTACTGTGCTGGAGCCTGGCTCCAGCGCTGGTTAGTTGTTCAGGACACTCGATCACGAGGTTCTATCAAGCAACTGTAAACCGTAGTTACACACACACACACACACACACACACACACACACACACACACACACACACACACACACACACACACACACACACACACACACACACACACACACACACACACACACACACACACACACACGCATACAGTCTTTGTTGTCGTTTCCCTTGTGCTCTTTGTTGTCGTTTCCCTTGTGCTCTCTAACACACGCATACACCTGCCCTCTCGTGTTATCTAACACACACGCATACACATGCACACTCGACATGACACACAAGTCCTCACATGCTCAGGCGCCCCACGCACGGGCCGCGCGGCCCAGCCAAAACCGGAGTGCGCATGCAAACAAACGCCCCACCCCATGCCCATCTCGCATGCCCACCCACCCACCCACCCCCGCCACCACCCACCCAAACACCTGCCCCCGCACACCACCCCCGCCCCGCGCCGCCGCACCTGGCGGTACAGCGGCTCCGCCTGCGAGAAGCGGCCCTCGCCCTTGACGTTGTCGGCCAGCCCCGCCAGCGCGTTGGCGGCGTCGGGGTGGTAGTCACCCAGCCGCCGCCGCCGCAGCCCCACCGCGTCGTTGTAGGCCGCCTCCGCCTCCTCCCACTGCCCGCGCAGCCGCAGGCAGTCGCCCAGACCCGCCGCTGAGATGGCCGCCTGCGGGTCCTCGTCCTCGTCCTCCTGCCCCTCCCCATCCGCGCCGCCGCCGCCGCCGCGTGCCGCCGCCAGCTTCTGCCGCAGCGTGTGCGCCTGCTTGAACAGCGCCTCGGCCTCCGCGGCGCGGCCGGCCTGGCGGTACACTGCCTCGGCGGTGGCCTCCAGGCTAGACACGGCGTCGGGGTGGTCGGGGCCCAGCAGCCGCGACCGGGCCTCGTGTGAGGCGCGCGCGTCCGCCTCCGCGGCCTTGGCGTCGCGCTTGAGGCGCGCGGTGATGAACTGCAGCTTGGCCACAGCCAGCTGGTGGAGGGGAGGATGGGGTGGGGGTGGGGGGTGGGAGGGGACAGCGAGGGGCGGGGTGGGGGAAAGTCAGCAAGCGGCGGGGGGATTGGAAGGGGCGGGCGGGGTGGAGAGGGGTTCAGGAAGTTGGCGGGCTGCGGGAGGGGAGTCTGCTGTCCAGCGCGGCTGCCGGTCATCCCATGCACTGATCCACCCCACCACCACCACGCCCACCCCACCTGGTGCTCCGGCGTGGCCTTGGTGGGGCTGGCATCGATCTTCTTCAGCAGGTTCTCGCACACCGCCCCCAGCCGCGCGGGCAGGCCGGCGGCGCGCGCAAAGTGCGGCAGCGGCGCGTTGAAGGCGCTGACCGCCTGCGGCACCGACCAGGCGCCGGAGCTGGGCGACGCCAGCAGCTCCAGGCCCAGCGTGAGGTGCGCATACTCCTCCCGCGCCGCCACCAGCCCCAGCCGCCAGCACTTGGTGTTGTACCCCTCGCTCCACTCCCGCAGCTGGCCCAGCACCCGCGCCACCAGCCGCGCCTCCGTCGCAGTCTGCTGGCCCCCCGCCGCCGCCGCGGCACCCGCCGCAGCGCGCAGCAGCGAGTGCAGCGCAAAGGTGCGGCTGCTGGGCCGCCACACCAGCCCCTGGCGGCCCAGGCCGGCCAGGATGCCGCGCGCGCGAGAGGGCGGCACGCCCAGCACCGCGGCGGCGGCGGCGTCGCTGAAGGCGGTGCGCAGCAGTGCCAGCTGGCCCAGCAGCGCCTGCGTGGCGGGCTTGAGCGAGCCGAAGGCCAGCACCACGGCGGCGGCGGTGGGGTCGGCGGCGGACAGCTCCTTGGTGGCGGCCTTGATCACGTCCTGGAGCGGGAGGGCGGTGCGGGGGGGGGGCGGGTTGTGAATACCATCCAAAGCTAAATCCAGGGGGGGGTGATTGATATTATAATGACGAGATGGTGTTGACAGGGGGAGGGGCAGGGTGGGCATTGGGAGGGCGCATGGGGAAGGCGTAGCATAGGGGTGCAATTGGCCGCATCTCCCCCCCCCGTGTTGCCTCACGCACTCCACGGTTGCGGGTTTGGAGCTTCCGCCAGCCGCCCTCGCAACGCCCGCGGAGCTCACCTCAAGCGTCAGGCGGCCGGCGGCGAGCGCGTGCGCCACCACCAGCAGCGCCAGCGGCACACCCCGGCACGCCTCCGCCACGCGCGCCGCCTCGCCCTCGCCCAGGTGCGCCGCCACGCCGCGCACCAGCCTCACGCTGTCCGCGGGCGCCAGCGGCTCCACGTCGCGCTCCGGCAGCTCGAACTCGGCCGGGCCCTTGGCGGCGTGGCCCGCCTCGCCCGGCGCCGCGGCGGGCAGCGGGCCCAGCGCCACGCGCGAGCACACCAGCATGCGCGCGCCGGGCGCCGTCAGCGCCACCTGCGTTGCGTTGAGGAGGAGGTCGGGGCGGGGTTCCGGGGTTCCGTGAAGGACTACGGTCAGCATAACCGTACCGGGGGGGAGGGCAGTGCTGTCATCACCACAGAGCCCTGGGTGTGTTCGGCGCGGGCGAGTAACACCACGACGCCGAAGCGTGTGTGCCGCCTTCTGCACCGGATGCTGCTGGGCCTTGAATAGCCTGCGGGCCCACCCCCAACGCAGCCCCAGCCCCAGCCCGGCCCCGCCGGCCGCACCTTGCTGAGGATGTTGCGCAGCGCCTCCGCCGCGTCCGGCGCCGCCAGCGCGTCCTCCGCGTGGTCCACCACCACCAGCACGCCCACCGCGTGGCCGCCGTAGCTGGTGGCCAGCCGGATGGCGTCCACCACACGCAGCGGCGGGCCGTACATCTCCTGCGCGTGAGTGCGTGCGTGTGTGCGTTAGAAAGCGCAACGGAGGAGGTAATGAAATCGCTCCCCCAACTCCCAACCCCATCCCCGCCCCACCCGCCACAAAGCGCCCGCCGCCTGTCTCCCCTCATGCCCCCATCACCCCGCTGATGTTTCCTTACGTGATTGGTTCACAGTAACCCCCATCACCCCGCCCGCCCGCCCTCCCGCGACCCCCCCCCCCCCGGCTGACCTCCGCCGACCTCCGCCGACCTCCGCCGATCCCCGCCGACCCGCCACGCTGGCCCCCCGCCGACCCTCACCGTCTCCATGCCCAGCGCCGCCGCGAAGCGCGCGTCCACCTCGCCCGCGCTGCCCGCGCCGCGCAGGTCCACCCACAGCGCGCCGCCGATCAGCTTGCCCGCCGCCTTCAGCCGCCAGCCCAAGTCCGCCGCCAGCGTGGACTTGCCCGCGCCGCCGCCGCCCAGCAGCACCACGCAGCCCGAGCCCGGCGGCGCCGCCGCCGCCGCGTCCGGCTCCGCGCCCAGCGCCGCCTCCAACGCCGCCGCCTCCTCCTCGCGGCCCACGTAGCCGGACGGCAGCGGCGGCAGCAGGCAGCGGCCGCCCATGGTCCGGTGCTTCACGCTGCCCGGCCCCTCCACCGCGGCGCGCACCAGCTCCACCAGCGACGCCGCCTCGCCCGCCTCGCCCGCTGCGGGCGGGAACGCCTCATCCAGCTCGTACACGGACACGGTGCCCTTGTTGCGCTCCTCCACGTTGATGCGGAAGTTGGTGCGCGCCGAGTCGGACGACACCAGCTCCGCAATGGCGCCCACCTCGCCGGCCGGCACCGCGCCGGCGCCGCCCTCGCCCAGCTTGGCGGGGAAGGCCTCCCACCATACCCTCCACGGCACCTGCGTCTCGGCGGCGCTGCAGTGCCGCGCCCAGAACAGCGCGAGGTCGTGGCGGCGGATGGCGGACTGTGGCGCCGGCCGCCCCGCGGCGGCCGAGCCGGCGCCGCGGCAGGCCAGCAGCGCGGCAGCCTGCGGAGGAGCAGTTGGTTGTGGAGGCGCAGGGTCAGGGGCGTGGCTGGTGCACGTGAGGCGCCAGCCTCCCACGCACACGGCGCGCGATGCCTGCTCCACATCCCTGCCACTTACCGGGCTGCAACAGCCCTCGACCTCCCATCCCACCCACCTACACCGCCAATTCCTTGCCTCTCCTCGCCGCGCCCCAAGCCTCACCTCCTCCAGGCCCACCGCCGGCCCGCAGTCGCCCAGCGCGCCCAGCACCGCCTCCAGCGCGCCGCGGTCCGCCGCCACCGCCGCCAGGCCGCCCGCGCGGACCACCAGCTCCCGCGCCGCCGCCGCGCCGTCCATGGCGTCCGGCCGCGCGCGCTCCACCGCATCCTGCGCGCCGCCCAGCGCCACCACCAGCACACCGCGCGCTCTCAGTGGGGCAGCGGCATGGGCATGGGGCAACCACACGCGGCCGCACGGCTGCGGACCGGCCAAGGGCCAACGCAGCACGCCAGCCTGCCCACGCAGCCAGGCCCTCCCGGCCGCACCCCCTTAATCTTCCCTTTATAATGCAGGGACCCCCCCCGGTTGATCTGGGAATTGGAGAACCCGCCCCCCCCCCCCCTCGCACACAAGCACACACACCTGCAGCCCCTGCAGCCGCACGTCGCTGTCCACGCCCAGCGCCGCCATGGCCGCCTTGCGCGACCCCTCCAGCGCCTCCAGCAGCCCCGCAAAGTGCTGCTGCTCGCCGCCCGCCGGGTCCAGCAGCGCGGGCAGGCCGGCCGCGCCGCCGTAGGCGTCCACGTAGGACAGCAGGTCCTGCGCAGGAGGGGGGTTACATTCATCATTAGTCAAGGAAGTGGTAGACGGTAGACAATCTTCCGAGGGGGCCGGGCGTGTTGCACGACAGGCAGGCTGACTGATACCGTGACCCCTACACACACGCCCCGACCCCGCCCCGCCCACACCCCGCCCACACACGCACGCCCTCACCTCCAGCACCTCGCACAGGTCCACTGCGATGCGCTTGTAGGCGGGCGGCGGCAGCTCCTGCACGCAGCTGAGCAGCACGTCCAGTAGCGCCACCGGCCGCTCCCATAACAGCCGGCCCTTGACGCCCGCCGCCGCCGC
The DNA here is from genome assembly GCA_016834605.1 of Chlamydomonas incerta. Classification (NCBI taxonomy): domain Eukaryota; kingdom Viridiplantae; phylum Chlorophyta; class Chlorophyceae; order Chlamydomonadales; family Chlamydomonadaceae; genus Chlamydomonas; species Chlamydomonas incerta. The sequence continues at coordinate 1,976,571 of JAEHOC010000017.1, read as the reverse complement.
CGCCGTGTCGGGGGCGGACAGCCGCTCCAGCAGCCGCACCAGCAGCTGCGCAGCCACGTTGCCTTGGGGCGTGGGACCGGGTGTGGGGCGTCAGGTGACCCAGCGGGCTGGGCAGCTCGAGTCGGGCTCACGGCGCCGGGCAAGGTCCGCATGAGTGCATGACACGCCCAACCGCGCCCTCGCCCGCAGCTGTGCCTGTGCCTGTTCCTGTTCCTGTTCCTGTGCCTGACGCCGCGCCTCACCTGGGAAGGGCAGCTTGGGGCCCACGGCCGCCACCTCGATGCGCGTGGGGTCGATGCCCTGCAGCACCCGCATCTGCGCAGCCGGCAGACACAATGGCGGTATGGGCGGGTGGGTGGGTGGGTGGGTGGGTGGGCATGCCACCGCGGCACAGACCCTGAGCCCGGCACTGCGGTCCGCCAGCTCCGCACATGGCCTCGAGAGCCATTAGCATGCCGACATGGCCGCCCGGGTCATCAACCGGTGCAGCTCAGCCGTCGTCAGGCCACCACCGTATAACATATCACCACCCGCGTGTTCCGCAAGCCCGCGCAACCCCCCTTTCACCCCACACCCTTTTAAGCTCACCGTCAGTGACTTGTTGTCGACCTGCGCCTCCTGCTGCCGCTTCTGTTGCGCTGCCACGGGCGCCGCCCCCGCTGGCGCTGCACCACCAGCAGCTGCGGGCGCCTCAGCGGGCGCTGGCGTGGGGGCCTTTTGCGGCAGCGCCGGCAGCGGCCCCAACGCGGCTGTCGTACCGGGCGCGGGGCCCTGCGAGCCGTCCGCTGCGGCTGCGGCTGCGGCTGCGGCTGCGGTCGGCGCGCGGCCCACAGCCAGGTTGCGGAACGCCACCAAGCGAGCGGCATCGTCGGTTGCAATGCCCTTGGAGACCAGGTCCTGGTGTGCGAGGGGGCGGCAACAGGGGGTTTGCACGGGGGGCGCATCTACCGTATGGCCGTGGCATAGGCCGGGGCGTGGATGGCGCGGGCGCCAAAGCAGGCAGGTCTGCTGGAGTAGTGAGTTTGAGGCATGTACACTTCGTATGCGCGATCGCGCGCTGTATGTGTCATTATGCGACTACTCCCACCCCCGAGTTGCCCCACCTCCTCCGTCCACTTCGCTACCCCCTTGCCGTCCGCGGGCAGCAAGGGCGCCTTGTGCTTTTGGAGCTCCGGTGGTAGAGAGGCAAACCAGCCCGACACATCCTGCGACATCCGGGGAGTGGCCAAACGGTTTCGTGACGACAAACCAGACAGACGTCCGCACCCCTCTACCGCCATGTCCGCGCACGTCAGGCATCTGGAAGGGCCATCACCGCCCCCTTTGGCGCCGACGAGATGCCACAAATGCATGGTATGCACCAGCTCTATAACTACACAGCCAGTTTGTTCGGAAATCGTGATTTGCCAACGAGCCGCGGCGATGCGTCGACGGTCCTTCTCGGCGTACCTCTTGCGTCCAATTGACAACAGGCTTCTCCTCCAGCGCTTTTACAGCAGGCGATGCTTGTGTCCTCGGGGAGGGCTTTGCAGGCTGTGCATTTTGCGACGCTGGGTTCGCTGCTGGTTGCGCAGCCACGCTCGGTTGAGCTGGTATGCTAGACCCGCAACCCATTCTTGCTCTTTTCAGAAACCACTTAGCAGGAGATTACGGTAGTGCTTATGCTCAACTTCTCAACGATGGTGCAGTGAACTAAAGCTCAGACGGCTCGTCTTCAACCGAGAAAAGGTGTACTTGTTTCGCATGAACAAAGAGTGCCGGGATAACATTATGCGCATTCGAATGGGGTCCAACGCCGCGCGCCCAACATGGCACGAACCCGTCGGGAAGCGCGCCAGGCCCCCACACGGCGAGGGGACACCCCGTCACCCATGCTGCGCCTTCGAAACTTTGTCTGCCGTGCCTGCCCCTTCGGAACTGTATCGCACCGTCACCCACCGATACCCACCGTCATCCATGCTTCCCCAGTCCTCCTGTTCCCTGTGTGTGTGGTTGGCTTGCCCCTTCCCCCGAAGGGGGAGGGGCGAAAGCCATTGCGGTCGCATCGAGTTCCCGCAGCGGGGTCCTCCCGGTTATACCAGTTGGCTTGCCCCTTCCCCCGAAGGGGGAGGGGCGAAAGCCATTGCGGTCGCATCGAGTTCCCGCAGCGGGGTCCTCCCGGTTATACCAGTTTCTGCACAAACGTTTTTTTGTGCTGGAGACAGAGAGCACGAGATGTCGTGTAATTAAAACGCCTTTCAATTTGTCCGTAGCGACACATAACTCGGCGAAAACGCGAGGAAAGTGCCTGGTCGAGGGTAACGCACGAGCGTGGACTCATCGCCAGAGCTCAAGCGGAATGAGTTAAAATCGATTGATAGTTTTATAACACAGGCGCCCAGAACAATATGACATCAGACGACGGAATTGGAGACGTCGGAGGATCCCCGCCCTCCAGAGTGGTGCGCACGTTCTTGCGTGCCTTCCTGCTGCGTGTAAACCGGAGGCCCGGGCCGGGGTGACCCTTATAACGCCAGTGCAGTTCCTGGAGGGCGAGGGGACACCTCCTGTTGCCACCCGTGCCTGCCCCGTCGCACCGTCACCCACCAGCACCAACCAATACCCACCGTCACCCGTACCCACCGTCACCTACCCTGACCGTCACCCATGCTTCCCCAGTCCCCCCCGGGGCGTGAGGAGCGAGGCCCAAGTAAGTTGGCACCCCATTGCGGACCTTCAATAACCACTACTTCCTGAAAGGCGGAAGTGAAAGGCCCCCACCCCCTTCGGCTTCGCAGATTGCCGGCCGTTCAGCACCCTTGGTTGCCGAACACCCGCACCCCAGGATTTGAACTGGGCTCACCGAGAACTGTGCGGCCAGCGGACCGCAGCCAGTCAGCCACTGGACTTGCTGCCACACAAGGCTGCCACGCCAGCGCCCGCTCCAGAGTCCTCCATTTCTTCCTGCACCTTGACAAACTGCATCCCTTCCTGGTGTCGGTGATCGCATGGTCGTGTGTTTGCCATATGACGCGGGCTCCCCTCCTCCCTCGCCTTAAGGGGAAGGGGCGTGCGGGCTGCCGTGAGTGTTTGGGGTGGTAGCAGCGGTGGGGGCGGTGCTGGCGTGTGTGCTTACGCTTCGGTGCCTGGACGCTTGCGCCCTGGCTGTTGCGTTTGCCTCGTGTGAGCCTATCCTGGCCGGCGGCTTAGTGTGTGCGGTTTCGATCGCGGACTCCTGACTGGCGGCAGCGATGCAAATGGTGGGGATCTGGCGGGCCTAGGCTTGGCTGGGACTCACTGTGCGCGGAGTCGCGCGGACTACGCTGTGGGAGGGTATGCAGCAACCCCAGGGGTGGTGGCGTCAAGTTGGTCTCCTGGCAGCATCAGATGGTCCTGGCGTCTCGCACGCTTCAGACTGTCCCCTCTTCAGACCTTGCGATGCCGAATCAAACATGCCTAAACGGCAAACAAACCCACTCAGACTGCACGACGCCACCACGCTATGGCCAGGTTCTCAGACGCGACGCATCGTTTAAGCTCCAAGCGCCATTGTGACTATATGGTACTGTCATCAATTTGCTGATACCACCTCCCGAACCTCCATGGGCATCCAAAACATTACTCGGCACGGGCCTGCCAGGCGCCCACCGTGCGCAGGCTAAACAGCAGGCAGGGTGGACAGGCCCAGGGTGGACAGGCAGGGTGGACGGACTAGCAGGGTGGACTGGACTGGCCGTTCGGTGATGGCGCATGTCAGCTGCCTTTTGACACTGTGTTGGACAACACACGGAAACCAAACCCGCCCAGCAATGGTCGCTGTTACTTACGCATACTTACACCGAGCTCCGCGTTGGAGCTGTTGCCTCGGTAGCCATATATACTTACCCCCAACCCATCGGGCGATCGACGAACGACCTGACCCCGACGTGCGCGCAGTGCGTTGCTATGCACCGCGTCGGCGACGCGCTAAAAACGTTTACCGGGCACAACTCCCCCCATTCTCGACCACTCCATATCCGGCCTGAGCCGTGTGCCTCCACTCAAACTCCTCCCCGGCATTCGCCAGCCTCTCTAGAAGGATCGATGCATAGCACTTTGCGAGGGCGCCCCCTACTGCAATGCCCCGGTAATTCCCAGGCGCCTGCACGTCACCTTTCCGCTTGTAAATTGGTGTCAAAACAGTTGTAGTAAATTGCTCAGGATAAGCCCCTTCGCTCCAGATTTTATTAAACAACACGTGCACCAGCGGTGCAACTCTATTGAGTGCCGGTGTCGGCGGTTCAGTGGTGGGGTCGCCCGGTTTTACCGCGTACTTGTAGCACTCAGACGGTACCTTCTCTAAGCCAGCTGCCTTGCCGTTGGGCAGCCTTGCTAGTGCGCGTGTTACCTCATCAAGGGTAATCTCGCTATTCAGCATCTCGTGCAGACACGTACGGTCAGCCGCAAAAAGATCTTCGGACATCCTCCCACCCGAACCCAAAATGCAGTGGGCGGCTGCTGGGCATCCCCCGCCTGCGCCGTCGTTTAGTAGGGTCGCAAAATGATCCCGAAACCCATCGGCCGTGACTGGGCACTGCTCCTTAGTCCGTCCCTCAATCATCCTCCACAGCAGTCGGGCGTCTGCGCGGCAGCGTGCCACCTTCTCCCTCATCTCCTGGGTGTCGTGCGCGGCCCTGGCCCTTCGCTTCACCCGGTCATAGGATGCCCTGGCTGCGCGGAAGTTTTGCCACACCTCTCCTTCTCGTACCACTGGACAACCCAGCGCTAGCTTTGCTTGCACAAACACCGTACGCGCCGCAGCACACTCTTCGTTCCACCATGGAGTCTCCTGCTCCCGTAGGTTGGCCGGTCGTGTGGGACCGAAAGCCTTTTCTAATGCATCGTACAAACATGTGCCTAAGGCTTCGACCGCTTCGGTGGTGCTGATGCCACCCTCCTCCGCGCAAAGTGCCACCTTAATCTGTTCAATTTTCCCTACAACTGGCGAACCGTCCGCCTTGAACAAGCCACTGAATAAGTGCTTCTTCTGTACGTCAAACTCTGTGCGCTTCTTTGCGGGGCGTGTGCGGCTCGCTGTGGCTTCCTGCCCTTCGACCTCCAAGCCCAGTGTCAACGTGACCGGCCGATGATCACTCGCTTCCTTCAATCCGCCGTGCCTCCACTTTAGAATCTCGCCCACTTTCAAAGCCACCACCTTCGGGAATAGGGTCGGTGACGCCACACAGAGATCAATCATGCTGCCACCTGCGTCGCCCTTTGGGAAAGTAATGTGACCTGCTGCATCTCCCGGCGCCCTTCCGTTCAAAAGTACTAGTCCTTGTGAACGGCACATGCGCCCTAGGTACTCCCCGAAACAGTTTATTTGGGCATCCTCGGATGCTCTCACTGGGAGCCCCGCGTAGTCTGCAGTACAGGGCATATCTGACGTGGAACCACCCCCTAGTGCTACGTCCTCCAGCGCCTCGAGCTGTGCTAGATCCGGTACGTCAATGATGCTTGTTGAGATGCGTGCGTTCAGATCACCAATAATTAGCACTTCTTCTCCGCTTTGCCGTAGCTCGAGGATCGACTGTTGTAGTCTGCTGAATACAGACTCGGCCGTGGCTTCCCGTGCTGTCCGCGTCTTTCCGCCCTCCCTGTAAACCCGCGAGGTTTCTGGCGCTAGGTAACAACAAGCTAACAACACACTGCAACCTTCATTTGATTTGATACGCATCCACACAATTTCGCACCCCGTGAGATGGACGTCCGTCTTGACATGCGAAACGCCGCCCGCTAGGCACTCCCGTACATACACAGCAACGCCTCCAAAATCTGACCGCGTGGCCTCCTGGGACCTATGTGCACGGACAACTGTGTAACCGTCTAGCTCGATTGATTGGTCCGGTACCCAGTTCGTGAGGTGCGCTTCCGAAATAATGATAATGTCGTGTGAACGTGCAACAGTGCCTATCCCGCGGTCGTGCAGCTTGCATGCCCCAGCGGTGACCAGCCCATGGGCATTCCATGCGAAAATGCTGATGCCACCCCGGCCCCCGCCTCCCTATGAATCAGTCTCGCCTGTGGTCCCCAAGGCGTCGTACGCATTGTGCTGCTGGTTGTGGCCGCCGCCGCTGTGACCTCCGCGGCTTGGCAAGTGGCTTCTGCCGCCAGCACTCCCACCCCCGCGGCCACTGCGCCCCCCACCTCGTCCTCCGTTTCCGCCGGCCTGATGCCCTCCTGCTCCCTCGCGCCCGCGTCCGCCTTTGGCCTTACACGGCGTGAAGCCCTCCTCATCGACGCGGTTGCCGTACTGGTCACAGAGAACAGTAGTGTGGCCGCGCGCATCGGCGGCTGTGCGAGCCGGCGACTCCATCACCACGTCCTCCGTAGCAGCGTGGGGGTTGCTGCCTGCTGGCGTGGCGCTGCTGCCCGCTGGCACGGCGGCGCTGCCCACGGGCGCGACGCTGCTGCCCGCGGGCGCGGCGCTGCTGCCCGCGGGCATGACGCTGCTGCCCGCGGGCGCGACGCTGCTGCCCGCGGGCGCGACGCTGCTGCCCGCGGGCGCGACGCTGCTGCCCGCTGGCGCGGCGCTGCTGCCCGCGGGCGCGGCGCTGCGGCTTGGGGCCGTGGCACCGCCCGCCTCCACCACCTTACCGCTGGCCATTACCTGGCGCTGCCTGGGGTCTCGTGCGCGCAGCGGCTCCCCGTGTGTGGGTAGCGCTGGCCAGCTAGCCGCGAGGACCTCCGGTGCTGTGGTGGCTTCGCTCGCCTTGCTGGGCTTGCCCCGCCGCGACAGCTCTGCGCTTTGCGGCGTGAAGCGAACCGCCCGCTTTTCCCCTACAGGCTGTGCCGCCGCCGGTGTAAACTTCGGCTGCGGGAATCCCTGGGACTGTTGCTGCGGCGATGCCGCGGCGACGTGTGCCCAGGTCACCTGCGTCTGCGCCGTAGGCTGTCCGAATGGGAATCCTTGCGCGTGCGGGGCGGGCTGTTGCATGTACGGCTGCTGGGGCTGCACATGTGCGTACATGGGCATGTGCCCGGGGAAGCCCCCGTGGAACTGCGGCATGAGCCCGTGACCCATGTGCTGCTGCGGCGGCGGTGGTGGCGGCGGTGTCTGCACTGTCATCCCCTGCTGCTGCTGCTGCTGCTGCTGCTGCGGCTGCTGCTGGGGCGGCGGCGGTGCATAGGGCGGCCCGTAGGCCGTCTGCTGGGGTCCGTAGACCGACTGCTGGTGCCCGTAGGCCGACTGCGGGGCCCCGGGGGGCCCGTAGACCGACTGCTGGTGCCCGTAGGCTGACTGCGGGGGCCCGTAAGCCGACTGCGGGGGCGCGGGGGGCCCGTAGGCCGACTGCTGGTGCCCGTAAGCCGCCTGTGTGTGTCCGTAGGCCGACTGCGGGGGCCGTGGCGGCGGAGGGGGCGGCGGCGGTGCTGCCTGGGCCTGGCGGCCCTGACCAGCGCCCCCACTAGTTGCTCCTCCCGGACTTCCCGCGGCCTGTGCCGCCCCCGTGTCTACCTCCATGTCCGAGTCGCCCGCGTAGCCGCTGTATGGCTTAGCCGGCTGGTCACGGTCGGGTCGCCACCACAGCTCAGCGCCCAGCCTCCATTCGGGGCGCATGCCCTCCTGATGTAGGCTGTCGTGTGTGGCCTGCAGTCTGCCGCGCTCCGCCCTGCCTGCGTTTGTCAAGTAGTCATCAAGCCTGATGTCTGAGCCTGACTCGCGCATCGCTTGCTTGGCTGTGAGCAGCCGCAGGCGGAGGTCTGAGTAGCCGCCCAGGTGGAGGCACAGCACGCGCGACTGTGGGTGGTCGCTGCCAGTGACCGGCAGTTTGGGGAGGTAGAACCTGCCCTTGTACTGCTTAGTGACCGCCTTGCTAATTGCATCGCTGATCAGATGTGAATCGTTCGAAATGTTGCCCTTAATTGCTAGTTTGTCCTCGAAGTAGAACCCATTACTGCTAACACGCTCATGCGTGCGGGCCCGGGCCTGCTCTGCTTTTGCCTGTATTTCAGAAAGTCCTGTCTCCAGATGTGTCAGGCGCTGGTCGTGCGCGGTGATCTTCTTGTTCAGAGGTGCGGTGCTGCCTTCGATTTTCGTGAAAATGTCGCCGCGCAGGCCCAACAAGTCACCCCGCAGTATTTCAACGGCATCTTGGGTAAATTGGCTGTTCATGGCTTGTTTTGCAATCGGTTGGGGCTAAGTTATCTACATGTCGGCGGAGTTAGGTCAAAGGTGTGGCATAGCGGTATTCAAAGGTTGATATATTTATATCTCATCCGCAACCACGCAAGGGGTCAAGCAGGGCTGCCCGCTTAGCACAGAGCTTTTCGGCCTCTTTATAGAAACCTTAGCAGAGTACATTGATTCTGAAGATACGGACGAAGCCACAGGTGCACCTGAGATGAATGGCAAAAAGGTGTCACTGCTGATGTACGCGGATGATGTTTCCCTGCTGGCCACCACCCCTGAGCGGATGCGCCACTTGCTATCATTAGTAGACACGTTCTGCCTAGCTTTTGGCATGAAGGCAAACGTTACCAAGTGTGAGAGGCTGGTTTTTGCAGCCAACGAAGTAACGGCCAGCACTGTGTGCAGCGGATGCCAGGGTCTAAAGCTAGCAGGGCAGCCCATCCCTGCGGTGGACAAGGCGCGCTATCTTGGACTAGTGTACGGTCCGGGTAGGGCCTTCGTCAGCTGCAGGGAGACACTCTGCGAGTCAGCAAGGAGAGCCATGTGTGGGCTTAACACTAGATTGAACCGTTTACGCATTTTCGCACCAGATATTCGCATGAGGTGTTTCGACGTGCAAATCCGATCCATCCTTGCCTACGGATGTGAGGTATGGGGTCCCGACGTGCTTGTAGAGATGCTAGACGGAGGACCGCCACCCAGGAGGAATGACAGGAACAACCTAGCACAGGGCGCATTTGAGGCATGTTTGCGTGACGAGGCCGTAAAGCTGCAGGTCCAATACATGCGACAGACAGTGGGAGCAGCCAAACCGTCACACCGTCTCCTGTTTGCGGAGCTGGCCCAACTGCCGCTGCACTTTTTCATAGCCAAACAATGTCTGGGTTTTTACAATAGGATTTCCGCGCAAAACAGAAGTCTGGCCTTTGATGCACTAGTCGACGAGGCACGGGAGGCATGGGCGAATCCAACGGGAGATGGGTGGTGCGCGCGGCTGTTCCGTTTTGTGGCGGCACAGGGTGTCGACGCGTGGCATTGGCCAGGCACACACGAGTCCAGAGAGGAGTGGAGGGCAAGCACGGTCCTACCCGATGGACCTATCTTATCTACCTTCAGGGGCCATTTGACGAGGGCGTGGGAGCACGAGAGGCTGGTAGCGGACCCGCACGCATTCCCTTCAGACGGCAAGCAACCCGGCATACACATGTGCAAACACAAGCATTGGATGGGGCTAAGCGCACTAGGGTCCGCGCCGCCGACCCTGCACGAACACAGTAGAGCATTCATACCGGTTGCACAGCATAAGCTTTTGATGAGATTCCGTTTATGTTGCTGGCCAATCACCGCGAACCGTGCCTGGGAGAGGCCTAGGGAGGAGAGGACGTGCCCACTATGTACGGCCAATGAGGTGGAGGATGAGCACCACGTCCTGATGCAATGTGCTGCCTACACCGAGTTACGAGCGTGCAGTGGCCTAGACTTTAGCCTAAGCATGCGCGAAGTGATGCTGAAATCTGAGCCTGTCAAGTTAGCTGCATTACTCAGCTCCATCTGGGAGCATAGAAGTAGGGAAGTCCCCCTTGCAAGGGGAGAACAATAAATAGGACAATCATGCACTGGCGTTATAAGGGTCACCCCGGCCCGGGCCTCCGGTTTACACGCAGCAGGAAGGCACGCAAGAACGTGCGCACCACTCTGTAACCACACACACAGGAAATATCCATTCTCACCTACAGGCGAGAGCAAATCGAAAGACATAGGGCGGCAGCGCGGAAGTGTCATTGGCGAGAGGGGGCGGCGTGCAGCAGGCAAGCTATCCCAACACGCATTGCACTAACTATATTAATGCCCGGAAAGGGAACGAGTCAGGGCCGACGAGGAAACATATAGTGTAAGCTGCATGGGGTCCGACACTGTGTGTGGGTCCCTGGTGCCTGGCGCCGCCGCTTCCGCTGCCGCCGCCGCTTCCCCCGGCGCCGCCCCTCCCGCTGCCGCCACCGCTGCCGGCGCCGCCGCCGCTCCCGGGGGCGCGCCCCCTTCCAGCGCCTCCTGGCGCTGCTGGTGGGCCTGCCGCCATGCTGGTGGATCCGCGGTCGGCTTTGGGGCGGCTCGGCCCCCAGGACGCCGAGGGCCTGGATGAGGCACCCGCCGCCATGCGCGCGGACACCCGTGCCGTCCGGGCCGCGGGCTCTGGCTTGCGGGCTGGTTTCCTGCTGTCGCCGGCTGGGCGCCGGATGCCGCCTGCGGAGGTTGGTGCGGTCGGCGGCGCGGCTGGGCCTGCGAGCAGCCCTCTGGCTGCGGCCCGTGTGGCGGTGGTGGAGGCGCGCCCGGCGATGGTGCAGGGGCGACTGGGGTGGGCTCGGTGTCTGACGGTGGTGGCGAGAGTGACTACGGGTCCATCCTGTCCGCGGAGGACGTCACGGCTTTGCTGGCTGACCACGATGCGCCGGCTCTGGCACTACGTTCGAGGCGGTCCTGCAGTAGGCGCTGTGGGATGCGAGTGATCGGTACGCGGTGTGCTGTGGTAGGACCAGGATAAGGGGATAAGAAGCGACATACCCAGCTGTGGCAGATGATATCCCATACACAGCAAGCCCGCGCGCAACAATAGAGGCAAGAGTTGTGGCTGTGCGACGCGGTTACTGTACCGATGATGCGCGCTGGCTGGCTGCCACAGTTTGCTGATACGCGGTCCTCACACTCCGGGCGCCCGGCCAGGCTACATGTGGGGGCCCGACGTATTAGCAGAAATGCTAGACGGAGGCCCACCCCCGCGGCGGCGTGATAGCAATAACCTAGCGCAAGGACCGTTTGAAGCATGCCTAAGTGATGAGGCCGTCAAGTTGCAAGTGCAGTACATGCGGATGACCGTGGGTGCCAAGCGTCCATCGCAGCGCCTGTGTCACGCCCTAACGCATCCAAACCCCGGGTTTCACGCCTTTGCCGGCACGGTCCCACGCCGTGTCCGGTCACCCATCCTGGCGTGACACCTGCTATTCGCCGAACTAGCACAACTACCACTCCATTTCTTTTTTGCCAACCTATGCATTGGGTTTTACAACAGGATTGCCGGACAGAAGGATTGCCTAGCACACGATGCACTAGTTGACGAAGTACCGGACGCGTTAGTACACCCAGATGGAGACGGGTGGTGTGCACGGCTTTTCCGCTTTATCTCAGCGCACGGCGTAGACGTTTGGCAGGGTCGATTCGACCGGAAAGAGAGGAGAGCCGAGCATCCAGTCCCTTACCCGATGGGCAAATAGCAACCGCCTTTCGAGAGAGTCTGATGAAGGCTTGGAAGCATGAGCGGCTACAGCTAGAACCCGGAGCTTTCCCCTCCGATGACAAGCAGCCCGGCATGCATATGTGCAAGTACAAGCACTGGATGGGGCTGTGTGCGGAAGGCGCGGCACCACTGACCATGCAGGGGCATGTGGTGACTGGTGAGCATAGCGATGGGCCACACGCTGGGCGTGATGACGCGTTTGATTGGAGGCGCCGCGGGGGTGTCATGACGAGTAGATGTGTCAGAGCACAGGGTTTTGCCGGCCACGGCTGAGCTCGCAGACCGTTGTGCGCATGTTTAAACAACACAGCATTATAACATTATGCATGCATATCACGTGCCCGCTGGGGTGCGTGTTGGTTTGGGCCCGGGCGCAGTGTGGAAGCCCGCGTGTGACTTGACTCAGTTGTCCGCACGGTTGCTGGTGCGATTTCGCCTAAGTGCTTTGAGGTTGCATGGGGCCGCGCCCCCTGCATGGGGCGCGAGCCTAGCCGTACACTTGGTACGACCGCATGAGGCTTTGCCTTGCCGTTCAGGGGAGAAGGGCGCATGGGCGCAAGCCTGGCCGTACGCTTGGTACGACCGCATGGGGGCCGTACGCATGGGACGAGCGTGGTTCTGAATGCTATAAAAGGCGGTGTTTTGTGTGCAGTTCTTTATACCAGGCCGCAAGACCACACCTAGGCCGTAAGCCCTGAGCAAGCTCTCCCCTTATATCTCTGCTATACGCAATACTGTGACACTGTCACGAGCCCTCTGATAGGGCGTGCTGTAATACACGAGCGTGGCTTGACTTTCCCCCTCGTGTCCCTCTGCGCCGAGCGCGCCCGCCTCCAAGCGCCTAAGTCCCCCAGCGAGGCGTTCTCCCTTACCTCCCTCACTCCCCCTCGGGCTCTACGAAGGCTAGGATTCGTGTGGACCGTGTCAGTGGTTGACACGCACCGGCGGACGCCGTGCTTGGCCCCTTCCCCGTTACAGCTTACCAGCTGACGCTTCCACATCTCGATACAACTTACAGACCTACGCTTCCGCACCCGTACTCTGTGAACAGTGTCTCGTAGTGCAGCCCCTTGCACACATCGAGACCAGCCAGTGGAAGCCGTGCTGCGCTACCCCAACGTCCAGTCCTCACACTCTACGTTGGTCAGGGACACTCCTTGATCCTTGGGCACCCTCAGGCACACGCACAAAAACGAAAATTTTACTCGTGGTTATGTGTTTTGCGCCCTGACGGTCGTGCGCGCCACAGGCACAGTAGAGCATTTATATAAGTTGCACACCACAAGTCGCTGATGAGGTTCCGCCTTTGCTGCTGGCCGCTCACTGCCAACCGCGCCTACGGACGACCCAGGGAGGAGAGGATTTGTCCGTTTTGTGTTGCAAATGAAGTTGAAGATGAGAATCATGTGCTGATGCGGTGTACGGCTTACGACCAGTTGCGCACAGGTAGCGGGATCGATTTTACAAGAAGGATGCTGACCGTTATGCAGAAAACGGACCCAGCTAGGTTAGCCGCGCTACTCGATTCCATTTGGGAGCACAGGAGCAAATGCACCCCCATTCGGGGACCAACCTAGCTGCATATACAAGTGTTTGCAGGCGTTATAAGGGCCCCCCGGCCCGGGCCTCGGTCTCTACAAGGACAGGAATGCACGACGTGCTCACCACCTTGTAACCACACACAACAGGCTACAGCACCAGACAGACGGGGACGGATGTGGGATGCGATTGATCGGTACGCGGTGTGCTGTCGTGGCTCTGGGCGCGCTTTGGTCCTGCGGTCCCTCCGTGGAGACATCTGCGCCCGGGAGCGGGACTGGTTGGCGGACGGTGGCCCTCTCGTGTGCCCCCGGGGCCTGGTGCCACAGCTGCTCGACGTCGCGGCGCGCGCGGATGCAGAGTTGTTGCGGGCGATCTATGCGTGGCCCCTCTAGTGCGCTGACCCAGTTTGGCGGCGTGTGTGGCTGCGTTTGGCTGTTGTAAGCCGGTGGTACTTCCCGTGCGTTCGCTGGTCTGTTTTTTTGGGACGGCGGGGGTGCTGCTGCCTGAGTTTCCCAGTTTTGCGTGGCGCCTGTGGCCCGGTCTGCTGCGGTCTGGTGCTAGGGAGTTGGTCTGGTGCGCGTGTGCCTGCGCGTGGTCGTGCGCCTGCGGTGGTGTCCGTGGGGCTCGCTGGTCGGCTTTGTTGTTGGGTCGGTGAGCGCGTGCGTGGCGGTGTGCGTGCGCCCTTGGTGCCTTGGTGCAGGTGTGCCGGCGTCCTGTTGTGTGGGCGCCTGTGGTGGTTCGCGGTGTGTTGGGTTTGGGTGCTGGGTTTCGGTTTCCGTTTTTCCTTTCTTTTCTTTTTCCTGCCCTGTTCCCTGTGTCTGTTTTCTGCAGGGGGTGCGCTGGCGGGGCAGGCCGCAGCGGGGCAGGTCACCTCCCGCGGCTGGCGGTGGCTGCGCAGGCCATGGCGCTGCACCAGTGCAGCCACGCAGGCTGCGGCGGCCGGGTCGGGGGCACCGAGGATCGCGGAGTTGCTGGGTTGGCCAAGGGGGCATGACCAAGCCCGACTGCCCACGCTCGACCTGCCTGGTGTATTTCGGCTGCTCGCTCGCTCGACGGCCTGACAAACCACTTCGGCCGGCGCCGGCCCCAGCTGCGCGGCAACGTCCACCCTACAAGCATCAGGCGGCAACTGCCGGCGGCAGCAGGCGTCAGTTAACAAGCCCGCCGAGGAGCGCTACAGCCTGCTGAAGAAGTACGGCTGGGGCGAGAGCGAGGTGACGTGGCGGGCGGCCGTGCGTGCGGTGGGCGGCAACGCCGACGCGGCTCGGATCGGCAAAGTTGACAAGCGCTATGACCGTTCCGGCACAGCTCTCGTTGAGTTGAGTTGCATCGTCCTGATACAGTCCCTGAAGTGCGAGGTTCCCCGTAAGGCCACCTGAGTCCCTAATCCCGCCGCGCACCGAGGTAGCTAATCTCGGCCACTGCGCGGGGACAACCGAGTGATAGTTATCGTGGAGTACAGCATAGAGCTGGCTGCTGCTGCGGGCGCGTAGGCAGACCGACGCCGACTTTGGTGAGACGCATTGAGCGTGAGGTGTGGACAGGGGCAAAAGGCTCATGGGTTGGGTATGAGTTGACACAGAGTGACAGTCATTCTGCTAGCGTACGCTGGCAGCAACTCAACCAGCGAGACAGGTCGCGGTTGAGTGCAATATAGCTCAGCGGGGCCCATGCGGCCCGCCACGGCTGGGACGACAAACCGTGCGTAACCACCGACACGCAGGGCAGGCAGGTCACTCGCGGCACACCCCGCTCCCTCGGGGGCCAAGGAGATTACGCCATACCACACACGCAGTATCACACGACAGCGTGTTCAAGTAGAGGGCAGGTGAGCAGGTTTGGGGTGCATGCTCGGTGCTCATGGTTCTCACTGTGTCTGAGTTTCATGGGTCGGGCCGTCGGGGGCAGCAGCATAACGTTTTCGTGGGGGCAGGCAGCCACCAGCGGCAGCGTGGGGCTGGGTGGACAGGACGAGGGCGTATTAGTGCCCCCCTGCCACTGCCGCCCGTGCTGCCGCCCCTTCACCCAAACAGCAGTCAAATTCCCCCACTCTCCATTGTGCACCCCCTGCCACTCTCAACCGCCCCAAAAGCAGCGCCTGCTTGCTCACCTGGCAAGTGGAAGGCCGCTGACGGGGGTGAGCGCATGGAGGGCCGTATTAGTCCCCATCGGCCGAGCGCCTTACATCCATCCTTCCACATTCATAGCAACGATATCTTTTTGAAGCATCTGACATGAAAGCTACACTACAGCCCTTTAAACAGTACCTGCTCAGTAACACTCTCTCGCCATGAACTTTGGTGCGCACACCCCGTCCTATGGCTCCGGCGGCTTCCGTGGTGTGCGGCGATCTGCGCGCTGCCGCGCCTCTCAGACACCGACTGGCGCGACGAGCTCAATTTCCTGGAGCAAGATTGCAGAGCCGGTTGCTGCGACCTGCCTCAGTACCGCCACGATCGCTTGCTTCATCACGGTTATGAAGGTCAACTCGATGGAGGTGAAGGTCGACAGGCTGGAGGCCGACATGAAGGGCGTGTCCACCAAGGCCGACGCCCATAGCCAGGCCCTCAGCCGCATAGAGGGAAAACTGGACGCGCGGACTTCATCGGGTGTGAAGCTGAAGTAGATATGGATGCTGCAGGTGCGTTTGGTCATAGGCGCTTGACTGAACTTAGCGGTCCTTAGTGGACCGTCCCCAACAAGCGGGCCCTTCGCAAACCCCTGTCTGGTTGCTCTTGCCTTTACCGTTGCCGACAGGCTAGGCGGCCCTGCGCTACCGTATGAGGACGACCTTGTGGTGGGTGTGCCGAAGTTTCGTGGGGTTGTCCTGACTGCTTGGGTACTATGGCCAGGCTAATGCAGCATGCGACCTGGCAGCCTGGCAGCCTGGCGCAGCGGCCTTTCATTTGATACTCCGGTTGGCGGTTTGGCCCACGTTGACCTATTGCCTGCCTTTTTTCACGTGCCTGCCTCCAGGTAGCCTGTACACGAATGGAGCTTGATTACAACGTGGGCAACAGAACGTGGCAAGGCATAACAGCTGCACTAATCGATAGTCGAGGCCGCCCTCAGCCCCTCACCTGTGGAGGATAACCTAGTAGTGATAGTGGCTAGCGCGGCTTCATCTTTGCAGAAGGGTGCCAGTGTGTACTAAATGAGGTAGTATGTAGCTTGTGATGTTTGGATCTTTTAGCGCACCCAACGCTTGAGGGCACCTTCATTTACCAACCTGACCGCAACTACAGCGCATGTGTGTTTTGTGTGTGGTTGTGTACTTGTGTTACGGAAAAGAACACTGAGTGTACGTTTGTTTGAGAACAGAAGGCTTGGTCGATGGACGTGTATGCTCAGCAGTGGGCTCGCGTTTGGACCCACCAAACCGACGCCCAGCTAGCCATACCACGATTCGGGAAGTGTCGAGCATACGTGTGTGTGTGTGTGTGTGTGTGTGTGTGTGTGTGTGTGTGTGTGTCGTACAGAAAAGAACACTGAACACTAAATTCTCCCTGCCTTTGTATGTGTGTGTGCGCACGTGCACGCATATGTGCGTGTGCGTCTGTGTATTTCAGAGCTGGATGTGGCAACAAATGGTTTGTGACGCTTATAAGCTAAATCTACAACATGACATGCAGAAATAAACAGGCGACTGACTCGATTAGGGATTCGGTTTTGACTTGGATTTGGGTTTCGCACCATTGGCACGTCGGCACGAGCCCTTCGCACCATTGGCACGTCGGCACGAGCCCTTCGTGAGACGTGCCGGTGGCGCCCAAACATGCCACGCAAGACAGTTAGCAGTTGTGGTGGTTATTGTCTCAGTGTAATTGCAGGCATGATCAGACACGTAGCACAAGGCGTAGGCACAGTGCAGGCCAGCGACATGGAGTGGCTAAGGACCTGCTGGGCCCCGCCGGGCCCCTGTGTTCGTGTGGTTAGATGCCCACTGCATTTTGGGTTCGGGTGGGAGGATGTCCGAAGATCTTTTTGCGGCTGACCGTACGTGTCTGCACGAGATGTTGAATAGCGAGATTACCCTTGATGAGGTAACACGCGCACTAGCAAGGCTGCCCAACGGCAAGGCAGCTGGCTTAGAGAAGGTACCGTCTGAGTGCTACAAGTACGCGGTAAAACCGGGCGACCCCACCACTGAACCGCCGACACCGGCACTCAATAGAGTTGCACCGCTGGTGCACGTGTTGTTTAATAAAATCTGGAGCGAAGGGGCTTATCCTGAGCAATTTACTACAACTGTTTTGACACCAATTTACAAGCGGAAAGGTGACGTGCAGGCGCCTGGTAATTACCGGGGCATTGCAGTAGGGGGCGCCCTCGCAAAGTGCTATGCATCGATCCTTCTAGAGAGGCTGGCGAATGCCGGGGAGGAGTTTGAGTGGAGGCACACGGCTCAGGCCGGATTCAGGAGGAAGTACGGCACAACGCACCATCTTTTTGTCCTAAGGCATCTCATCAACAAGCACACGCGTGCTGGCGCCACCACCCCCCTCGTTGTCGTACAAATTGATTTTGAAAAGGCTTTCGACAAGGTCCCACGACCATTAATTTGGATGAGACTGGAGGAACGCGGGGTAACGGGTGAGATGTTGGCGGCTCTGAAAAAAGCGTACGAGAGAGTGATGATGGTAGTGAAGGCCGGGGGTAAGCACAGTGCCCCCTTCGCAACCACGCAAGGGGTCAAGCAGGGCTGCCCGCTTAGCACAGAGCTTTTCGGCCTCTTTATAGAAACCTTAGCAGAGTACATTGATTCGGAAGATACGGACGAAGCCACAGGTGCACCTGAGATGAATGGCAAAAAGGTGTCACTGCTGATGTACGCGGATGATGTTTCCCTGCTGGCCACCACCCCTGAGCGGATGCGCCACTTGCTATCATTAGTAGACACGTTCTGCCTAGCTTTTGGCATGAAGGCAAACGTTACCAAGTGTGAGAGGCTGGTTTTTGCAGCCAACGAAGTAACGGCCAGCACTGTGTGCAGCGGATGCCAGGGTTTAAAGCTAGCAGGGCAGCCCATCCCTGCGGTGGACAAGGCGCGCTATCTTGGACTAGTGTACGGTCCGGGTAGGGCCTTCGTCAGCTGCAGGGAGACACTCTGCGAGTCAGCAAGGAGAGCCATGTGTGGGCTTAACACTAGATTGAACCGTTTACGCATTTTCGCACCAGATATTCGCATGAGGTGTTTCGACGTGCAAATCCGATCCATCCTTGCCTACGGATGTGAGGTATGGGGTCCCGACGTGCTAGTAGAGATGCTAGACGGAGGACCGCCACCCAGGAGGAATGACAGGAACAACCTAGCACAGGGCGCATTTGAGGCATGTTTGCGTGACGAGGCCGTAAAGCTGCAGGTCCAATACATGCGACAGACAGTGGGAGCAGCCAAACCGTCACACCGTCTCCTGTTTGCGGAGCTGGCCCAACTGCCGCTGCACTTTTTCATAGCCAAACAATGTTTGGGTTTTTACAATAGGATTTCCGCGCAAAACAGAAGTCTGGCTTTTGATGCACTAGTCGACGAGGCACGGGAGGCATGGGCGAATCCAATGGGAGACGGGTGGTGCGCGCAGTGCCCGTATCATGTAGATGGCTTTGGGCCCCCGGCGTCTACACAGCGTAGGTGACCCCTCCCGCGCCATCTACACCTCGAAAAATTTTCCTAGGGGCACGCCCCCAAAACCCCCAAACCATCTACGCTCCCTGTCTAAAAGACCGCCAAACCCGCCCAAACCGTCTACGCTCCGTAGATGCCGAAACCCAAACCCAAAAATTTTTCTCCGCCTTCGGCGGATTTTGGGCAAATTTCTACAGCGTAGATGGAAGATACGAGCACTGGGTGCGCGCGGCTGTTCCGTTTTGTGGCGGCACAGGGTGTCGACGCGTGGCATTGGCCAGGCACACACGAGTCCAGAGAGGAGTGGAGGGCAAGCACGGTCCTACCCGATGGACCTATCTTATCTACCTTCAGGGGCCATTTGACGAGGGCGTGGGAGCACGAGAGGCTGGTAGCGGACCCGCACGCATTCCCTTCAGACGGCAAGCAACCCGGCATACACATGTGCAAACACAAGCATTGGATGGGGCTAAGCGCACTAGGGTCCGCGCCGCCGACCCTGCACGAACACAGTAGAGCATTCATACCGGTTGCACAGCATAAGCTTTTGATGAGATTCCGTTTATGTTGCTGGCCAATCACCGCGAACCGTGCCTGGGAGAGGCCTAGGGAGGAGAGGACGTGCCCACTGTGTACGGCCAATGAGGTGGAGGATGAGCACCACGTCCTGATGCAATGTGCTGCCTACACCGAGTTACGAGCGTGCAGTGGCCTAGACTTTAGCCTAAACATGCGCGAAGTGATGCTGAAATCTGAGCCTGTCAAGTTAGCTGCATTACTCAGCTCCATCTGGGAGCATAGAAGTAGGGAAGTCCCCCTTGCAAGGGGAGAACAATAAATAGGACAATCATGCACTGGCGTTATAAGGGTCACCCCGGCCCGGGCCTCCGGTTTACACGCAGCAGGAAGGCACGCAAGAACGTGCGCACCACTCTGTAACCACACACACACAGATGCCAGCCGAAGCAGCCACGTTGGGTAGTGACGGCACGGCCTTTGCTGAGAGTCAGCCACGTAGCTTGTCAAGACGTCGAGACGTGTGTTGAACTAAGGAGGGCGCCACGTTGACCATGTCGTACGGGGCGCCCATGCAGGAGTATTTAGACTGTAGCAAAGGTTGTTTTCAGTAATCCGTGCCCGGCATAGAGTGGCCCTGTCCCCCTGCGGCCTTCGGTGTTCAAGACTCAGGATTATTCAAGACTCTCCACGTCCCTGTAACACGCCAAGTTGCTACGGACTGCGTTCCCCTGGCCCCGTGCCCCTCAAGACTCCGGCCCTCCCCGGGCCTTAAGCTGCAGCCACCGGCCACCCAGGCCGTGCCCAGCCAGCTGCAGCCACCAATCAGCGGCAGCTACTCAAGAACAAGTCCCCGTTACCTTCCGTCTGGTCCGCATCTCGATCTAGTACAAGTCCCCGTCACCTTCCGCCTGTATATCTCGACAACAACGCCTTCGTGTCTACACCTTCAGCTCAAGAGCCTGCAAACCCGGTCAAGTCCCCCTAGTAGATCAGTGGTCAAAGCACGCAGGGTGTCGTCATACACACTGCGTGTGCCGGCAGCATGCTACCCAACCGATCCTAGGGCCGCTCGCCCCCCTGTTAGGCATTGCTGATGTGGGCTCTCGTAGTCGCGCAACAATTGCAAATGGCTGTGTATCACTGTATCAGGGGGGTCGCGTGGCGAGCCACAGGTTCCTGTCGCTCAGTCCCAGCATAAATAGCGAATACCACGTTATTGACTCCTTACTGCCGTGTAGCGTTACAACAACCGCGCCCCAGCTACGGCCACTACACACATCGCCAAACCCGCCCGCCCGCCCGCCCGTGTTGAGGTTGCACTAGTGGCCGAAAGTGCTGCCAGTACTACAACAGTTTCAAGCCTCCATGATTCGTCTTTGTATGGCTCTTCGCGCTGAATGCCGCGCGCTGACTGCCGAGCTCAAACTTGCCTCTGCTCGCGAACTGTTCTGTTTGCGCCGCCCACTCTTGCGTTCTAGTAATGCACGCTGCCCTCAACTACAAATATGATGAATGGTCAGGTCCGAACCGGCCGGGAGCGCCCTCGTCGAGCACCACCATGTCCATGGGCATGGCCGGCCCCCCGCGCGCCCGCTCAAGTCGCGCTCCACCAGTTGCGCGCCTGGAGCGCCGCGCGGATGGCAGTCTTGGATGGCATCAGGTACGAGCTCTGCGTGGCTCCAGTGCCCGCTTCGGCGGGCAGCATGTCGTGCTCCCCGTACCCCAGCGTGGTGCGGGTGGCTGTGCTCTCGCGCATCTCCACGCCCGTGTGCTGCACCATGCGCAGGAACGCAGCCTGGGTCTTGGGGCGCTCCCTGGCCGGCCCTCCTGCTGCGCTGCGTTTCGCCCGCCTCTAACCCGCACGCCGACGTTGGGTCCTGTCGCGCCCCCAGGCGTGCTGTGACAATCATGAGGACCTGTGCAGCATGTCGGCTTCAAGCCAGTGGCCGGCCGCTGCTGCTGCTGCTGCTAATGGCGGCGACCAGCGCGTCGTTGGCAGTTGGCGCGCCCAGCAGTTACGGGTACGGTGGCGGTGGCTACGGAGCCGGTGGCTACGGAGGCGGCGGCTATGGAGGCGGCGGCTATGGAGGCGGCGGCTACGGAGGCGGCGGTTATGGAGGCGGAGATTCAGGCGAGGGGGCTGGGTCCTACCCACCTCCTGACAACCCACCGTTCCCGCCACAATATCCGATGTGGCCCAATTGGCCGCAGTTCCCCCCAAACCCATCGGATGCTCCACCCTCTCCACCATTTCCACCCGTGGTGAGTGCCTCATGCCATGTTCCAGGCAGCAGTGCGAAGCAGCGTGGAAAGGTAGCACAACCTAACCGGCGGGTGGGCGGTTTGCCAACGTGACTCGTGCTGAGCAGGCGCCTGAGTGGGGGGATTGGATTAGCTCCATGCCTGTGCCGCACAAAGGTCGGGTTCTCAGCCTGGCGGTGACTCATACATGCGCAGGCTCCTGACTTCCCGCCGCGGCCACCACGGCGACCGCCGCGGCCGCCGCGGCCGCCCTCGCCTCCCTCGCCGCCGGTGCCTCCGCCCTCGCCGCCCACGCAGGCTGCGGCGGCCGGGTCGGGGGCACCGAGGATCGCGGAGTTGCTGGGTTGGCCAAGGGGGCATGACCAAGCCCGACTGCCCACGCTCGACCTGCCTGGTGTATTTCGGCTGCTCGCTCGCTCGACGGCCTGACAAACCACTTCGGCCGGCGCCGGCCCCAGCTGCGCGGCAACGTCCACCCTACAAGCATCAGGCGGCAACTGCCGGCGGCAGCAGGCGTCAGTTAACAAGCCCGCCGAGGAGCGCTACAGCCTGCTGAAGAAGTACGGCTGGGGCGAGAGCGAGGTGACGTGGCGGGCGGCCGTGCGTGCGGTGGGCGGCAACGCCGACGCGGCTCGGATCGGCAAAGTTGACAAGCGCTATGACCGTTCCGGCACAGCTCTCGTTGAGTTGAGTTGCATCGTCCTGATACAGTCCCTGAAGTGCGAGGTTCCCCGTAAGGCCACCTGAGTCCCTAATCCCGCCGCGCACCGAGGTAGCTAATCTCGGCCACTGCGCGGGGACAACCGAGTGATAGTTATCGTGGAGTACAGCATAGAGCTGGCTGCTGCTGCGGGCGCGTAGGCAGACCGACGCCGACTTTGGTGAGACGCATTGAGCGTGAGGTGTGGACAGGGGCAAAAGGCTCATGGGTTGTGTTGGAAGTCGGTCAGAACTTATGGATAATCCTATCTAGGGAGCTAACGTGACCTAGTTGGGAGTGAGAACGTGTGCGTGTCGATACACCATGCGGACACCAAAGTGCTAACCATGCAGAGACATAAGCGCAGAGCTTACCCATATCTCTAGTAGTGTGGTAACATGTAACGTGCAAGCAGTCTAACTGTTAGCCGCCCCTACTCCGGTCGCTAAGTTATCTCGATCGTGATAAGCATCAGCGTACAAACAGTTGGGTATGAGTTGACACAGAGTGATAGTCATTCTGCTAGCGTACGCTGGCAGCAACTCAACCAGCGTGACAGGTCGCGGTTGAGTGCAATATAGCTCAGCGGGGCCCATGCGGCCCGCCACGGCTGGGATGACAAACCGTGCGTAATCACCGACACGCAGGGCAGGCAGGTCACTCGCGGCACACCCCGCTCCCTCGGGGGCCAAGGAGATTACGCCATACCACACACGCAGTATCACACGACAGCGTGTTCAAGTAGAGGGCAGGTGAGCAGGTTTGGGGTGCATGCTCGGTGCTCATGGTTCTCACTGTGTCTGAGTTTCATGGGTCGGGCCGTCGGGGGCAGCAGCATAACGTTTTCGTGGGGGCAGGCAGCCACCAGCGGCAGCGTGGGGCTGGGTGGACAGGACGAGGTGCCGCCCGTGCTGCCGCCCCTTCACCCAAACAGCAGTCAAATTCCCCCACTCTCCATTGTGCACCCCCTGCCACTCTCAACCGCCCCAAAAGCAGCGCCTGCTTGCTCACCTGGCAAGTGGAAGGCCGCTGACGGGGGTGAGCGCATGGAGGGCCGTATCCAATTGGCTGTATTGGCGGTCACACATCGAGTTGAGTGGTCGCCAGCATAAACACAATAGTCCGGGGGGAATCATACCCACATGCATGTAACTAAACTGTAAAGGACGCCTCGTTTCGTGGTCATATTACTTCACGATTTGTAGGCCGACCCCGGATACGCGACCCACTTGTATACTGCAGAGCTGCCTATTTCCCACAGATCAATACGATTCCGTGATTGCTGCACGCAAAGCATTACGCAAAACTCGGATTGCTGGCACACTCATCCTTGACCACGCGGCCGCGGCTTCAGGAATGAACAGCTGCTGCTGAGAGTGGTACAGGAGTAAGCATAAGCAAGGTAATGACTCCAGTTTGCGCATCGGGCAGGCGTGCGGAGGCGTTCCCGGTCGTTCGACACGGCGGGCGGGCACTGAGTTTCGCAGTGTTTCTAGCTTCGTAACCCCTGTTTTCCAAACACGGCTGCCTCCATGACCCATGGCTCTGGAGGGCTTTGGAGGGCTGCAGCGTGGACGATACTCCAGATGCGCTCAACCCTATTCCATTATTGTGTCGAAAGCCTGTGGGGCATTCTCTGTGGCTAACTAGTAATGCAATGCTATCCAAGGTGCTGTTTGTCACCAGCTGGCCCCTCCCTGGCCGGCCCTGCTGCTGCGCTGCGTTTCGCCCGCCTCTAACCCGCACGCCGACGTTGGGTCCTGTCGCGCCCCCAGGCGTGCTGTGACAATCATGAGGACCTGTGCAGCATGTCGGCTTCAAGCCAGTGGCCGGCCGCTGCTGCTGCTGCTGCTGATGGCGGCGACCAGCGCGTCGTTGGCAGTTGGCGCGCCCAGCAGTTACGGGTACGGTGGCGGTGGCTACGGAGCCGGTGGCTACGGAGGCGGCGGCTATGGAGGCGGCGGCTATGGAGGCGGCGGCTACGGAGGCGGCGGTTATGGAGGCGGAGATTCAGGCGAGGGGGCTGGGTCCTACCCACCTCCTGACAACCCACCGTTCCCGCCACAATATCCGATGTGGCCCAATTGGCCGCAGTTCCCCCCAAACCCACCGGATGCTCCACCCTCTCCACCATTTCCACCCGTGGTGAGTGCCTCATGCCATGTTCCAGGCAGCAGTGCGAAGCAGCGTGGAAAGGTAGCACAACCTAACCGGCGGGTGGGCGGTTTGCCAACGTGACTCGTGCTGAGCAGGCGCCTGAGTGGGGGGATTGGATTAGCTCCATGCCTGTGCCGCACAAAGGTCGGGTTCTCAGCCTGGCGGTGACTCATACATGCGCAGGCTCCTGACTTCCCGCCGCGGCCACCACGGCGACCGCCGCGGCCGCCGCGGCCGCCCTCGCCTCCCTCGCCGCCGGTGCCTCCGCCCTCGCCGCCCTCGCCGCCAGCGCCGCCGTTTCGCTACTGGAAGTATCCGCCCACATTTCAAACCGAGTACTCAAGTAGGAGCCAACACCACGGCGGGTGGGGCAGCAACGAACAAAAAAGCGCCACGCCGAAATTCAGCTGTGGCTCCCAAGACTGCGTGACGCTGGCAAACTGCATCAGTGAGTCGGGTGGGACCGGCACGCAGCGGCGGTTTGAGTTGGGTGCTGTCCTCAAAGCCACCCAACACCGCGTTAGTTGGTGCTGCGCCCGCTGGGACCCCGCTACAGCCCATGCAGCGGAAGTGGGGCGCATGGGGTATGAGCCAAATAAGCAAGTGTAAAAAGCAGCGGCGGGGCTTTGGCTCCAATGCATCCCATGAATCGCAGTCAGCCCCCCAGTACAGGCCCGCCGGCAACGAACCGTATGCATGCATGTGTGCCCCGCCGCACGTGCCGCCTGCAGTCGTCACGTGCGCTGGCTACAACGGCACTCACATGGCGGTCAACATCAGCATGAACATCGGCTCCCAACCTGGCGCGTGCAAGTCGTCAGGCACCCTGTCTTGGGTGCGTGCGTCGCATCGAGGCCGGGAGGCGGGCGGGCAAGGCGGCAAGTGCAGAGGGCGGGGTGCGGGGAAAGGAGCCGTGTACATGACGCATCGGCGTGTGCCCACTCACTCACATGTGGCCCTTTTCCACGATGCGGGCATGCATGCAGGCTTGCTGCCAAAGCACGCCCGACGCGCCCTGTGACAACCCCAACCCCCAAATATGGTATGGAACCTTTGGGCCACGTCTTCTCCAACTAACACCGCTTTCCTTCTGCGTACCTGGCGGGACGGGGCACGAAACTTTCTTTGTGCCTGCCCCCTTCCCATTATTTGCAAACGTCACATGGACGGCTACCCCTTCTTGTCTAAAAGATTGGGGTCCCTTGGGCTATAAGATCACACACACACACAACAAATCATGCTGTTGCTGTCATTAACACAACAAATCCTCTCGACACTGTCACTGCCTCTGCAGCGGCGGACAACCTGCTAAGGGTTACTACGGCGATTATTACTGCAACTCAGTGACCTGGATGGTGTTCTGGGTGAGTGAACTCGTTTCGGGTGTTTGAGTGTGCCTGCGCTTGTGAAAGCGTTACGCCGCAACCGGGCGACGACCGGCACTGCCCCGGGTACCGTACCGACCTAGAGAGTGTTAGAGCGCGTGTGTTAGATGGGAGCTGCCGCCACAGGGAAGACTGCTACTGACCTGCTTGCTTGCGCACCGCGCCCACGCCGTGCTGCTGCTGCACGTGCCAGGTGCCTATCTACCAGGACTCCATCGTGATACAGGTGAGCGTAATACCAGCCCAACCTGGGGGGGGGGGTAGTTTTTTGCTTGGGGGGAGGGATTTGTGAACACCAGCCCAATATAACCAAGCTAAACTAGATGAGGAATAGGCAAGTGCAGTTTGCGGCAGTACAGGGTTACGGTATACTCTTGCGTTTCGGGGCGGTGAGCGTACACGGGGCGAGGCCGGCGCGCTGGGGGGGGGGTCGGTACCAAGGATGCGCGGCGGGGGGATCATTCAGATCCCCGTTTCGCGGACCCGGTGCCTTTGCGGGGGAGCTTGAATGGCCGCGGCCAGAAGCCTGGATGGCTGTGTAACCACGTGCACGCACCTGCACTGACCGCCGCGCAGGTCCACGACGGCAAGCTGGGCGGCAACACGGACTGCAGCAAGACCGAGTGCTGCGGCGGCTCCGGCGGCGGCTGCACATCGACCGTGTGCACCATCACCATCGATCTCACCAAAAAGCCCGTGAGTGCTGCATGTGTCGGCCTGTCGGCCTGCATGTGTGGGCCTGTCGCGCTGATTAACGCATCCGCAGTTCATCACAAACAGCCGCTCACCCTCGCTATCGCTATCACACCACGCACGACAGGGTTGCTCACCCCCGCCACCCAGTCCGAGGCCGGCCAGCCGGCCGCCCAGCCCAAAGCCGCCATCGCCGAGGCCGCCGTCTCCCAAGCCGCCCTCGCCGGCTCCGTCTCCACCTCCGTCTCCACCATCTCCTCGCCCGCCTTCCCCTCTTCCGCCTTCCCCTCGTCCGCCCTCGCCAACTCCGCCCTCACCCTCACCGCCCTCGCCCACGCCACCGCGCCCACCATCACCGACACCGCCTGCACCGCCGTCACCCAAGCCGCCGGGCCCACCCTCTCCCACGCCACCCCGACCTCCCTCCCCCTCGCCGCCTGCGCCGCCAGCACCGGATCCGCCCAGCCCTGCATCACTCTTCCTCAAGCCGCCCAGCCCCGCTCCGCCATCCCCTCCTAAGCCGCCGAGCCCGGCGCCCCCAGCGCCGCCCTCACCTGGCCCACCCATGCCACCGCCCTCGCCAAACCCACCCGCGCCACCATCGCCACAGCCACCGAACCCTCCTCCGTCGCCGCGGCCACCGAGTCCAGGTCCGCCGAGCCCCGAGCCGCCCAGCCCGGCGCCGCCCACGCCCACTCCGCCTAGCCCGGAGCCCCCGTCGCCTGCGCCGCCGAGCCCACATCCGCCATCCCCACCAAGCCCTGCCCCTCCAAGCCCTTCACCTCCAGCGCCGCCATCACCGACCCCGCCGTCCCCTCAACCGCCGTCGCCCCAGCCACCAAGTCCCACACCCCGCAGTCCCCCAAGCCCACAGCCGCCTAGGCCTCCGTCACCTCGACCCCCAGCACCCCCTTCGCCGTCACCTCCAAGACCACCCCCGCCGCCGTCGCCAGAGCCGCCCAGCCCAAAGCCACCTACACCGCCCAGCCCAGAGCCGCCCAGCCCGGAACCACCCACGCCGTCGCCTGCGCCGCCGTCGCCTGAGCCGCCCAGCCCGGAA
This sequence comes from Chlamydomonas incerta, assembly GCA_016834605.1. Taxonomy (NCBI): domain Eukaryota; kingdom Viridiplantae; phylum Chlorophyta; class Chlorophyceae; order Chlamydomonadales; family Chlamydomonadaceae; genus Chlamydomonas; species Chlamydomonas incerta. Next base: position 1,949,189 of record JAEHOC010000017.1, on the reverse strand, counting down.
CCACCCACGCCGTCGCCTGCGCCGCCGTCGCCTGAGCCGCCCAGCCCGGAACCACCCACGCCGTCGCCTGCGCCGCCGTCGCCTGAGCCGCCCAGCCCGGAACCACCCACGCCGTCGCCTGCGCCGCCGTCGCCTGAGCCGCCCAGCCCGGAACCACCCACGCCGTCGCCTGCGCCGCCGTCGGCCTGAGCCGCCCAGCCCGGAACACCCACGCCGTCGCCTGCGCCGCCGTCGCCTGAGCCGCCCAGCCCGGAACCACCCACGCCGTCGCCTGCGCCGCCGTCGCCTGAGCCGCCCAGCCCGGAACCACCCACGCCGTCGCCTGCGCCGCCGTCGCCTGAGCCGCCCAGCCCGGAACCACCCACGCCGTCGCCTGCGCCGCCGTCGCCTGAGCCGCCCAGCCCGGAACCACCCACGCCGTCGCCTGCGCCGCCGTCGCCTGAGCCGCCCAGCCCGGAACCACCCACGCCGTCGCCTGCGCCGCCGTCGCCTGAGCCGCCCAGCCCGGAACCACCCACGCCGTCGCCTGCGCCGCCGTCGCCTGAGCCGCCCAGCCCGGAACCACCCACGCCGTCGCCTGCGCCGCCGTCGCCTGAGCCGCCCAGCCCGGAACCACCCACGCCGTCGCCTGCGCCGCCGTCGCCTGAGCCGCCCAGCCCGGAACCACCCACGCCGTCGCCTGCGCCGCCGTCGCCTGAGCCGCCCAGCCCGGAACCACCCACGCCGTCGCCTGCGCCGCCGTCGCCTGAGCCGCCCAGCCCGGAACCACCCACGCCGTCGCCTGCGCCGCCGTCGCCTGAGCCGCCCAGCCCGGAACCACCCACGCCGTCGCCTGCGCCGCCGTCGCCTGAGCCGCCCAGCCCGGAACCACCCACGCCGTCGCCTGCGCCGCCGTCGCCTGAGCCGCCCAGCCCGGAACCACCCACGCCGTCGCCTGCGCCGCCGTCGCCTGAGCCGCCCAGCCCGGAACCACCCACGCCGTCGCCTGCGCCGCCGTCGCCTGAGCCGCCCAGCCCGGAACCACCCACGCCGTCGCCTGGCGCCGCCGTCGCCTGAGCCGCCCAGCCCGGAACCACCCACGCCGTCGCCTGCGCCGCCGTCGCCTGAGCCGCCCAGCCCGGAACCACCCACGCCGTCGCCTGCGCCGCCGTCGCCTGAGCCGCCCAGCCCGGAACCACCCACGCCGTCGCCTGCGCCGCCGTCGCCTGAGCCGCCCAGCCCGGAACCACCCACGCCGTCGCCTGCGCCGCCGTCGCCTGAGCCGCCCAGCCCGGAACCACCCACGCCGTCGCCTGCGCCGCCGTCGCCTGAGCCGCCCAGCCCGGAACCACCCACGCCGTCGCCTGCGCCGCCGTCGCCTGCGCCGCCGTCGCCTGAGCCGCCCAGCCCGGAACCACCCACGCCGTCGCCTGCGCCGCCGTCGCCTGAGCCGCCCAGCCCGGAACCACCCACGCCGTCCGCCTGCGCCGCCGTCGCCTGAGCCGCCCAGCCCGGAACCACCCACGCCGTCGCCTGCGCCGCCGTCGCCTGAGCCGCCCAGCCCGGAACCACCCACGCCGTCGCCTGCGCCGCCGTCGCCTGAGCCGCCCAGCCCGGAACCACCCACGCCGTCGCCTGCGCCGCCGTCGCCTGAGCCGCCCAGCCCGGAACCACCCACGCCGTCGCCTGCGCCGCCGTCGCCTGAGCCGCCCAGCCCGGAACCACCCACGCCGTCGCCTGCGCCGCCGTCGCCTGAGCCGCCCAGCCCGGAACCACCCACGCCGTCGCCTGCGCCGCCGTCGCCTGCGCCGCCGTCGCCTGAGCCGCCCAGCCCGGAACCACCCACGCCGTCGCCTGCGCCGCCGTCGCCTGAGCCGCCCAGCCCGGAACCACCCACGCCGTCGCCTGCGCCGCCGTCGCCTGAGCCGCCCAGCCCGGAACCACCCACGCCGTCGCCTGCGCCGCCGTCGCCTGAGCCGCCCAGCCCGGAACCACCCACGCCGTCGCCTGCGCCGCCGTCGCCTGAGCCGCCCAGCCCGGAACCACCCACGCCGTCGCCTGCGCCGCCGTCGCCTGAGCCGCCCAGCCCGGAACCACCCACGCCGTCGCCTGCGCCGCCGTCGCCTGCGCCGCCGTCGCCTGAGCCGCCCAGCCCGGAACCACCCACGCCGTCGCCTGCGCCGCCGTCGCCTGAGCCGCCCAGCCCGGAACCACCCACGCCGTCGCCTGCGCCGCCGTCGCCTGAGCCGCCCAGCCCGGAACCACCCACGCCGTCGCCTGCGCCGCCGTCGCCTGAGCCGCCCAGCCCGGAACCACCCACGCCGTCGCCTGCGCCGCCGTCGCCTGAGCCGCCCAGCCCGGAACCACCCACGCCGTCGCCTGCGCCGCCGTCGCCTGAGCCGCCCAGCCCGGAACCACCCACGCCGTCGCCTGCGCCGCCGTCGCCTGAGCCGCCCAGCCCGGAACCACCCACGCCGTCGCCTGCGCCGCCGTCGCCTGAGCCGCCCAGCCCGGAACCACCCACGCCGTCGCCTGCGCCGCCGTCGCCTGAGCCGCCCAGCCCGCAACCACCCACGCCGTCGCCTGCGCCGCCGTCGCCTGAGCCGCCCAGCCCGGAACCACCCACGCCGTCGCCTGCGCCGCCGTCGCCTGAGCCGCCCAGCCCGGAACCACCCACGCCGTCGCCTGCGCCGCCGTCGCCTGAGCCGCCCAGCCCGCTACCACCCACGCCGTCGCCTGCGCCGCCGTCGCCTGAGCCGCCCAGCCCGGAACCACCCACGCCGTCGCCTGCGCCGCCGTCGCCTGAGCCGCCCAGCCCGGAACCACCCACGCCGTCGCCTGCGCCGCCGTCGCCTGAGCCGCCCAGCCCGCAACCACCCACGCCGTCGCCTGCGCCGCCGTCGCCTGAGCCGCCCAGCCCGGAACCACCCACGCCGTCGCCTGCGCCGCCGTCGCCTGAGCCGCCCAGCCCGGAACCACCCACGCCGTCGCCTGCGCCGCCTTCGCCTGAGCCGCCCAGCCCGGAACCACCCACGCCGTCGCCTGCGCCGCCGTCGCCTGAGCCGCCCAGCCCGGAACCACCCACGCCGTCGCCTGCGCCGCCGTCGCCTGAGCCGCCCAGCCCGGAACCACCCACGCCGTCGCCTGCGCCGCCGTCGCCTGAGCCGCCAGCCCGGAACCACCCACGCCGTCGCCTGCGCCGCCGTCGCCTGCGCCGCCGTCGCCTGAGCCGCCCAGCCCGGAACCACCCACGCCGTCGCCTGCGCCGCCGTCGCCTGAGCCGCCCAGCCCGGAACCACCCACGCCGTCGCCTGCGCCGCCGTCGCCTGAGCCGCCCAGCCCGGAACCACCCACGCCGTCGCCTGCGCCGCCGTCGCCTGAGCCGCCCAGCCCGGAACCACCCACGCCGTCGCCTGCGCCGCCGTCGCCTGAGCCGCCCAGCCCGGAACCACCCACGCCGTCGCCTGCGCCGCCGTCGCCTGAGCCGCCCAGCCCGGAACCACCCACGCCGTCGCCTGCGCCGCCGTCGCCTGAGCCGCCCAGCCCGGAACCACCCACGCCGTCGCCTGCGCCGCCGTCGCCTGAGCCGCCCAGCCCGGAACCACCCACGCCGTCGCCTGCGCCGCCGTCGCCTGAGCCGCCCAGCCCGGAACCACCCACGCCGTCGCCTGCGCCGCCGTCGCCTGAGCCGCCCAGCCCGGAACCACCCACGCCGTCGCCTGCGCCGCCCGTCGCCTGAGCCGCCCAGCCCGGAACCACCCACGCAGTCGCCTGCGCCGCCGTCGCCTGAGCCGCCCAGCCCGGAACCACCCACGCCGTCGCCTGCGCCGCCGTCGCCTGAGCCGCCCAGCCCGGAACCACCCACGCCGTCGCCTGCGCCGCCGTCGCCTGAGCCGCCCAGCCCGGAACCACCCACGCCGTCGCCTGCGCCGCCGTCGCCTGAGCCGCCCAGCCCGGAACCACACGCAGTCGCCTGGCCGCCGTCGCCTGGCGCCCGCCGTCGGCCTGAGCCGCCCAGCCCGGAACCACCCACGCCGTCGCCTGCGCCGCCGTCGCCTGAGCCGCCCAGCCCGGAACCACCCACGCCGTCGCCTGCGCCGCCGTCGCCTGAGCCGCCCAGCCCGGAACCACCCACGCCGTCGCCTGCGCCGCCGTCGCCTGAGCCGCCCAGCCCGGAACCACCCACGGCCGTCGCCTGCGCCGCCGTCGCCTGAGCCGCCCAGCCCGGAACCACCCACGCCGTCGCCTGCGCCGCCGTCGCCTGAGCCGCCCAGCCCGGAACCACCCACGCCGTCGCCTGCGCCGCCGTCGCCTGAGCCGCCCAGCCCGCAACCACCCACGCCGTCGCCTGCGCCGCCGTCGCCTGAGCCGCCAGCCCGGAACCACCCACGCCGTCGCCTGCGCCGCCTTCGCCTGAGCCCCAGCCGGAACCAACCCACAGACCGTCGCCTGCGCCGCCGTCGCCTGAGCCGCCCAGCCCGGAACCACCCACGCCGTCGCCTGCGCCGCCGTCGCCTGAGCCGCCCAGCCCGAACCACCCACGCCGTCGCCTGCGCCGCCGTCGCCTGAGCCGCCCAGCCCGGAAACCACCCACGCCGTCGCCTGCGCCGCCGTCGCCTGAGCCGCCCAGCCCGGAACCACCCACGCCGTCGCCTGCGCCGCCGTCGCCTGAGCCGCCCACCCGCAACCACCCACGCCGTCGCCTGCGCCGCCGTCGCCTGAGCCGCCCAAGCCCGGAACCACCCACGCCGTCGCCTGCGCCGCCGTCGCCTGAGCCGCCCAGCCCGGAACCACCCACGCCGTCGCCTGCGCCGCCGTCGCCTGAGCCGCCCAGCCCGGAACCACCCACGCCGTCGCCTGCGCCGCCGTCGCCTGAGCCGACCAGCCCGGAACCACCCACGCCCGTCGCCTGCGCCGCCGTCGCCTGAGCCGCCCAGCCCGGAACCACCCACGCCGTCGCCTGGCGCCCGCCGTCGCCTGAGCCGCCCAGCCCGGAACACCCACGCCGTCGCCTGCGCCGCCGTTCGCCTGAGCCGCCCAGCCCGGAACCACCCACGCCGTCGCCTGCGCCGCCGTCGCCTGAGCCCGCCCAGCCCGGAACCACCCACGCCGTCGCCTGCGCCGCCGTCGCCTGAGCCGCCCAGCCCGGAACCACCCACGCCGTCGCCTGCGCCAGCCGTCGCCCTGAGGCCGCCCAGCCCGGAACCACCCACGCCGTTCGCCTGCGCCGCCGTCGCCTGAAGCACAGCCCGGAACCCACGCCGTCGCCTGAGCCGGCCCACCCGGAACCACCCACGCCGTCGCCTGCGCCGCCGTCGCCTGAGCCGCCCAGCCCGGAACCACCCACGGCCGTCGCCTGCGCCGCCGTCGCCTGAGCCGCCCAGCCCGGAACCACCCACGCCGTCGCCTGCGCCGCCGTCGCCTGAGCCGCCCAGCCCGGAACCACCCACGCCGTCGCCTGCGCCGCCGTCGCCTGAGCCGCCCAGCCCGGAACCACCCACGCCGTCCGCCTGCGCCGCCGTCGCCTGAGCCGCCCAGCCCGGAACCACCCACGCCGTCGCCTGCGCCGCCGTCGCCTGAGCCGCCCAGCCCGGAACCACCCACGCCGTCGCCTGCGCCGCCGTCGCCTGAGCCGCCCAGCCCGGAACCACCCACGCCGTCGCCTGCGCCGCCGTCGCCTGAGCCGCCCAGCCCGGAACCACCCACGCCGTCGCCTGCGCCGCCGTCGCCTGAGCCGCCCAGCCCGGAACCACCCACGCCGTCGCCTGCGCCGCCGTCGCCTGAGCCGCCCAGCCCGGAACCACCCACGCCGTCGCCTGCGCCGCCGTCGCCTGAGCCGCCCAGCCCGGAACCACCCACGCCGTCGCCTGCGCCGCCGTCGCCTGAGCCGCCCAGCCCGGAACCACCCACGCCGTCGCCTGCGCCGCCGTCGCCTGAGCCGCCCAGCCCGGAACCACCCACGCCGTCGCCTGCGCCGCCGTCGCCTGAGCCGCCCAGCCCGGAACCACCCACGCCGTCGCCTGCGCCGCCGTCGCCTGAGCCGCCCAGCCCGGAACCACCCACGCCGTCGCCTGCGCCGCCGTCGCCTGAGCCGCCCAGCCCGGAACCACCCACGCCGTCGCCTGCGCCGCCGTCGCCTGAGCCGCCCAGCCCGGAACCACCCACGCCGTCGCCTGCGCCGCCGTCGCCTGAGCCGCCCAGCCCGGAACCACCCACGCCGTCGCCTGCGCCGCCGTCGCCTGAGCCGCCCAGCCCGGAACCACCCACGCCGTCGCCTGCGCCGCCGTCGCCTGAGCCGCCCAGCCCGGAACCACCCACGCCGTCGCCTGCGCCGCCGTCGCCTGAGCCGCCCAGCCCGGAACCACCCACGCCGTCGCCTGCGCCGCCGTCGCCTGAGCCGCCCAGCCCGGAACCACCCACGCCGTCGCCTGCGCCGCCGTCGCCTGAGCCGCCCAGCCCGGAACCACCCACGCCGTCGCCTGCGCCGCCGTCGCCTGAGCCGCCCAGCCCGAAACCACCCACGCCGTCGCCTGCGCCGCCGTCGCCTGAGCCGCCCAGCCCGGAACCACCCACGCCGTCGCCTGCGCCGCCGTCGCCTGAGCCGCCCAGCCCGGAACCACCCACGCCGTCGCCTGCGCCGCCGTCGCCTGAGCCGCCCAGCCCGGAACCACCCACGCCGTCGCCTGCGCCGCCGTCGCCTGAGCCGCCCAGCCCGGAACCACCCACGCCGTCGCCTGCGCCGCCGTCGCCTGAGCCGCCCAGCCCGGAACCACCCACGCCGTCGCCTGCGCCGCCGTCGCCTGAGCCGCCCAGCCCGGAACCACCCACGCCGTCGCCTGCGCCGCCGTCGCCTGAGCCGCCCAGCCCGGAACCACCCACGCCGTCGCCTGCGCCGCCGTCGCCTGAGCCGCCCAGCCCGGAACCACCCACGCCGTCGCCTGCGCCGCCGTCGCCTGAGCCGCCCAGCCCGGAACCACCCACGCCGTCGCCCTGCGCCGCCGTCGCCTGAGCCGCCCAGCCCGGAACCACCCACGCCGTCGCCTGCGCCGCCGTCGCCTGAGCCGCCCAGCCCGGAACCACCCACGCCGTCGCCTGCGCCGCCGTCGCCTGAGCCGCCCAGCCCGGAACCACCCACGCCGTCGCCTGCGCCGCCGTCGCCTGAGCCGCCCAGCCCGGAACCACCCACGCCGTCGCCTGCGCCGCCGTCGCCTGAGCCGCCCAGCCCGGAACCACCCACGCCGTCGCCTGCGCCGCCGTCGCCTGAGCCGCCCAGCCCGGAACCACCCACGCCGTCGCCTGCGCCGCCGTCGCCTGAGCGCCCAGCCCGGAACAACCACGCCGTCGCCTGCGCGCGTCGCCTGAGCCGCCCAGCCCGCAACCCCACGGCCGTTCGCTGCGCCGCCGTCGCTGAGCCGCCCAGCCCGGAACCACCCACGCCGTCGCCTGCGCCGCCGTCGCCTGAGCCGCCCAGCCCGGAACCACCCACGCCGTCGCCTGCGCCGCCGTCGCCTGAGCCGCCCAGCCCGGTAACCACCCACGCCGTCGCCTGCGCCGCCGTCGCCTGAGCCGCCCAGCCCGGAACCACCCACGCCGTCGCCTGCGCCGCCGTCGCCTGAGCCGCCCAGCCGGAACCACCCACGCGTCGCCTGCGCCGCCGTCGCCTGAGCCGCCAGCCCGGAACCACCCACGCCGTCGCCTGCGCCGCCGTCGCCTGAGCCGCCCAGCCCGGAACCACCCACGCCGTCGCCTGCGCCGCCGTCGCCTGAGCCGCCCAGCCCGGAACCACCCACGCCGTCGCCTGCGCCGCCGTCGCCTGAGCCGCCCAGCCCGGAACCACCCACGCCGTCGCCTGCGCCGCCGTCCGCCTGAGCCGCCCAGCCCGGAACCACCCACGCCGTCGCATGCGCGCGTCGCCTGAGCCGCCCAGACCGGAACCACCCACGCCGTCGCCTGCGCCGCCGTCGCCTGAGCCGCCCAGCCCGGCAACCACCCACGCCGTCGCCTGCGCCGCCGTCGCCTGAGCCCGCCCAGCCCGGCAACCACCCACGCCGTCGCCTGCGCCGCCGTCGCCTGAGCCGCCAGCCCGGAAACCACCCACGCGTCGCCTGCGCCGCCGTCGCCTGAGCCGCCCAGCCCGGAACCACCCACGCCGTCGCCTGCGCCGCCGTCGCCTGAGCCCGCCCAGCCGGAACCACCCACGCCGTCGCCTGCGCCGCCGTCGGCCTGAGCCGCCCAGCCGGAACCACCACGCCGTCGCCTGCGCCGCCGTCGCCATGAGCCCGCCCAGCCCGGAACCACCCACGCCGTCGCCTGCGCCGCCGTCGCCTGCGCCGCCGTCCGCCCTGAAGCCGCCCAGCCCGGAACCACCCACGCCGTCGCCTGCGCCGCCGTCGCCTGAGCCGCCCAGCCCGGAACCACCACGCCGTCGCCTGCGCCGCCGTCGCCTGAGCCGCCCCAGCCCGGAACCACCCACGCCGTCGCCTGCGCCGCCGTCGCCTGAGCCGCCCAGCCCGGAACCACCCACGCCGTCGCCTGCGCCGCCGTCGCCGAGCCGCCCAGCCCGGAACCACCCACGCCGTCGCCTGCGCCGCCGTCGCCTGAGCCGCCCAGCCCGAACCACCCACGCCGTCGCCTGCGCCGCCGTCGCCTGAGCCGCCCAGCCCCGGAACCACCCACGCCGTCGCCTGCGCCGCCGTCGCCTGAGCCGCCCAGCCCGGAACCACCCACGCCGTCGCCTGCGCCGCCGTCGCCTGAGCCGCCCAGCCCGGAACCACCCACGCCGTCGCCTGCGCCGCCGTCGCCTGAGCCGCCCAGCCCGGAACCACCCACGCCGTCGCCTGCGCCGCCGTCGCCTGAGCCGCCCAGCCCGGAACCACCCACGCCGTCGCCTGCGCCGCCGTCGCCTGAGCCGCCCAGCCCGGAACCACCCACGCCGTCGCCTGCGCCGCCGTCGCCTGAGCCGCCCAGCCCGGAACCACCCAAGCCGTCGCCTGCGCCGCCGTCGCCTGAGCCGCCCAGCCCGGAACCACCCACGCCGTCGCCCTGCGCCGCCGTCGCCTGAGCCGCCCCAGCCCGGAACCACCCACGCCGTCGCCTGCGCCGCCGTCGCCTGAGCCGCCCAGCCCGGAACCACCCACGCCGTCGCCTGCGCCGCCGTCGCCTGAGCCGCCCAGCCCGGAAACCACCCCACGCCGTCGCCTGCGCCGCCGTCGCCTGAGCCGCCCAGCCCGGAACCACCCACGCCGTCGCCTGCGCCGCCGTCGCCTGAGCCGCCCAGCCCGGAACCCACCCCACGCCGTCGCCTGCGCCGCCGTCGCCTGAGCCGCCCAGCCCGGAACCACCCACGCCGTCGCCTGCGCCGCCGTCGCCTGAGCCGCCCAGCCCGGAACCACCCACGCCGTCGCCTGCGCCGCCGTCGCCTGAGCCGCCCAGCCCGCAACCACCCACGCCGTCGCCTGCGCCGCCGTCGCCTGAGCCGCCCAGCCCGGAACCACCCACGCCGTCGCCTGCGCCGCCGTCGCCTGAGCCGCCCAGCCCGGAACCACCCACGCCGTCGCCTGCGCCGCCGTCGCCTGAGCCGCCCAGCCCGGAACCACCCACGCCGTCGCCTGCGCCGCCGTCGCCTGAGCCGCCCAGCCCGGAACCACCCACGCCGTCGCCTGCGCCGCCGTCGCCTGAGCCGCCCAGCCCGGAACCACCCACGCCGTCGCCTGCGCCGCCGTCGCCTGAGCCGCCCAGCCCGGAACCACCCACGCCGTCGCCTGCGCCGCCGTCGCCTGAGCCGCCCAGCCCGGAACCACCCACGCCGTCGCCTGCGCCGCCGTCGCTGCGCCGCCGTCGCCTGAGCCGCCCAGCCCGGAACCACCCACGCCGTCGCCTGCGCCCGCCGTCGCCTGAGCCGCCCAGCCCGGAACCACCCACGCCGTCGCCTGCGCCGCCGTCGCCTGAGCCGCCCAGCCCGGAACCACCCACGCCGTCGCCTGCGCCGCCGTCGCCTGAGCCGCCCAGCCCGGAACCACCCACGCCGTCGCCTGCGCCGCCGTCGCCTGAGCCGCCCAGCCCGGAACCACCCACGCCGTCGCCTGCGCCGCCGTCGCCTGAGCCGCCCAGCCCGGAACCACCCACGCCGTCGCCTGCGCCGCCGTCGCCTGAGCCGCCCAGCCCGGAACCACCCACGCCGTCGCCTGCGCCGCCGTCGCCTGAGCCGCCCAGCCCGGAACCACCCACGCCGTCGCCTGCGCCGCCGTCGCCTGAGCCGCCCAGCCCGGAACCACCCACGCCGTCGCCTGCGCCGCCGTCGCCTGAGCCGCCCAGCCGGAACCACCCACGCCGTCGCCTGCGCCGCCGTCGCCTGAGCCGCCCAGCCCGGAACCACCCACGCCGTCGCCTGCGCCGCCGTCGCCTGAGCCGCCCAGCCCGAACCACCCACGCCGTCGCCTGCGCCGCCGTCGCCTGAGCCGCCCAGCCCGGAACCACCCACGCCGTCGCCTGCGCCGCCGTCGCCTGAGCCGCCCAGCCCGGAACCACCCACGCCGTCGCCTGCGCCGCCGTCGCCTGAGCCGCCCAGCCCGGAAACCACCCACGCCGTCGCCTGCGCCGCCGTCGCCTGAGCCGCCCAGCCCGGAACCACCCACGCCGTCGCCTGCGCCGCCGTCGCCTGAGCCGCCCAGCCCGGAACCACCCACGCCGTCGCCTGCGCCGCCGTCGCCTGAGCCGCCCAGCCCGGAACCACCCACGCCGTCGCCTGCGCCGCCGTCGCCTGAGCCGCCCAGCCCGGAACCACCCACGCCGTCGCCTGCGCCGCCGTCGCCTGAGCCGCCCAGCCCGGAACCACCCAACGCCGTCGCCTGCGCCGCCGTCGCCTGAGCCGCCCAGCCCGGAACCACCCACGCCGTCGCCTGCGCCGCCGTCGCCTGAGCCGCCCAGCCCGGAACCACCCACGCCGTCGCCTGCGCCGCCGTCGCCTGAGCCGCCCAGCCCGGAACCACCCACGCCGTCGCCCTGCGCCGCCGTCGCCTGAGCCGCCCAGCCCGGAACCACCCCACGCCGTCGCCTGCGCCGCCGTCGCCTGAGCCGCCCAGCCCGGAACCACCCACGCCGTCGCCTGCGCCCGCCGTCGCCTGAGCCGCCCAGCCCGGAACCACCCACGCCGTCGCCTGCGCCGCCGTCGCCTGAGCCGCCCAGCCCGGAACCACCCACGCCGTCGCCTGCGCCGCCGTCGCCTGAGCCGCCCAGCCCGGAACACCCACGCCGTCGCCTGCGCCGCCGTCGCCTGAGCCGCCCAGCCCGGAACCACCCACGCCGTCGCCTGCGCCGCCGTCGCCTGAGCCGCCCAGCCCGGAACCACCCACGCCGTCGCCTGCGCCGCCGTCGCCTGAGCCGCCCAGCCCGGAACCACCCACGCCGTCGCCTGCGCCGCCGTCGCCTGAGCCGCCCAGCCCGGCAACCACCCACGCCGTCGCCTGCGCCGCCGTCGCCTGAGCCGCCCAGCCCGGAACCACCCACGCCGTCGCCTGCGCCGCCGTCGCCTGAGCCGCCCAGCCCGGAACCACCCACGCCGTCGCCTGCGCCGCCGTCGCCTGAGCCGCCCAGCCCGGAACCACCCACGCCGTCGCCTGCGCCGCCGTCGCCTGAGCCGCCCAGCCCGGAACCACCCACGCCGTCGCCTGCGCCGCCGTCGCCTGAGCCGCCCAGCCCGGAACCACCCACGCCGTCGCCTGCGCCCGCCGTCGCCTGAGCCGCCCAGCCCGGAACACCCACGCCGTCGCCTGCGCCGCCGTCGCCTGAGCCGCCCAGCCCGGAACCACCCACGCCGTCGCCTGCGCCGCCGTCGCCTGAGCCGCCCAGCCCGGAACCACCCACGCCGTCGCCTGCGCCGCCGTCGCCTGAGCCGCCCAGCCCGGAACCACCCACGCCGTCGCCTGCGCCGCCGTCGCCTGAGCCGCCCAGCCCGGAACCACCCACGCCGTCGCCTGCGCCGCCGTCGCCTGAGCCGCCCAGCCCGGAACCACCCACGCCGTCGCCTGCGCCGCCGTCGCCTGAGCCGCCCAGCCCGGAACCACCCACGCCGTCGCCTGCGCCGCCGTCGCCTGAGCCGCCCAGCCCGCAACCACCCACGCCGTCGCCTGCGCCGCCGTCGCCTGAGCCGCCCAGCCCGGAACCACCCACGCCGTCGCCTGCGCCGCCGTCGCCTGAGCCGCCCAGCCCGGAACCACCCACGCCGTCGCCTGCGCCGCCGTCGCCTGAGCCGCCCAGCCCGGAACCACCCACGCCGTCGCCTGCGCCGCCGTCGCCTGAGCCGCCCAGCCCGGAACCACCCACGCCGTCGCCTGCGCCGCCGTCGCCTGAGCCGCCCAGCCCGGAACCACCCACGCCGTCGCCTGCGCCGCCGTCGCCTGAGCCGCCCAGCCCGGAACCACCCACGCCGTCGCCTGCGCCGCCGTCGCCTGAGCCGCCCAGCCCGCAACCACCCACGCCGTCGCCTGCGCCGCCGTCGCCTGAGCCGCCCAGCCCGGAACCACCCACGCCGTCGCCTGCGCCGCCGTCGCCTGAGCCGCCCAGCCCGGAACCACCCACGCCGTCGCCTGCGCCGCCGTCGCCTGAGCCGCCCAGCCCGCAACCACCCACGCCGTCGCCTGCGCCGCCGTCGCCTGAGCCGCCCAGCCCGGAACCACCCACGCCGTCGCCTGCGCCGCCGTCGCCTGAGCCGCCCAGCCCGGAACCACCCACGCCGTCGCCTGCGCCGCCTAGCCCACATCCGCCCTCACCTGAGCCGCCCAGTCCGCAGCCGGCCGCCTTGTCGCCTCCGTCGCCTGCACCACCTACCCCGCCCAGCCCGAAGCCTCCCAGCCCGGAGCCGCCTACCCCGCCCAGCCCGGAGCCGCCCAGCCCGGAGCCCCCGTCGCCTGTGCCGCCTAGCCCGCGGCCGCCGAGCCCAGCGCCGCCAAGCCCACATCCGCCCTCACCTGAGCCGCCCAGTCCGCAGCCGGCCGCCTTGTCGCCTCCGTCGCCTGCACCACCTACCCCGCCCAGCCCGAAGCCTCCCAGCCCTGAGCCGCCTACCCCGCCCAGCCCGGAGCCGCCCAGCCCGGAGCCCCCGTCGCCTGTGCCGCCTAGCCCGCGGCCGCCGAGCCCAGCGCCGCCAAGCCCACATCCGCCCTCACCTGAGCCGCCCAGTCCGCAGCCGGCCGCCTTGTCGCCTCCGTCGCCTGCACCACCTACCCCGCCCAGCCCGGTGCCTCCCAGCCCTGAGCCGCCTACCCCGCCCAGCCCGGAGCCGCCCAGCCCGGAGCCCCCGTCGCCTGTGCCGCCTAGCCCGCGGCCGCCGAGCCCAGCGCCGCCAAGCCCACATCCGCCCTCACCTGAGCCGCCCAGTCCGCAGCCGGCCGCCTTGTCGCCTCCGTCGCCTGCACCACCTACCCCGCCCAGCCCGGTGCCTCCCAGCCCTGAGCCGCCTACCCCGCCCAGCCCGGAGCCGCCCAGCCCGGAGCCCCCGTCGCCTGTGCCGCCTAGCCCGCGGCCGCCGAGCCCAGCGCCGCCAAGCCCACATCCGCCCTCACCTGAGCCGCCCAGTCCGCAGCCGGCCGCCTTGTCGCCTCCGTCGCCTGCACCACCTACCCCGCCCAGCCCGAAGCCTCCCAGCCCTGAGCCGCCTACCCCGCCCAGCCCGGAGCCGCCCAGCCCGGAGCCCCCGTCGCCTGTGCCGCCTAGCCCGCGGCCGCCGAGCCCAGCGCCGCCAAGCCCACATCCGCCCTCACCTGAGCCGCCCAGTCCGCAGCCGGCCGCCTTGTCGCCTCCGTCGCCTGCACCACCTACCCCGCCCAGCCCGGTGCCTCCCAGCCCTGAGCCGCCTACCCCGCCCAGCCCGGAGCCGCCCAGCCCGGAGCCCCCGTCGCCTGTGCCGCCGAGCCCGCGGCCGCCGAGCCCAGCGCCGCCAAGCCCACATCCGCCCTCACCTGAGCCGCCAAGTCCGCAGCCGGCCGCCTTGTCGCCTCCGTCGCCTGCACCACCTACCCCGCCCAGCCCGGTGCCTCCCAGCCCTGAGCCGCCTACCCCGCCCAGCCCGGAGCCGCCCAGCCCGGAGCCCCCGTCGCCTGTGCCGCCTAGCCCGCGGCCGCCGAGCCCAGCGCCGCCAAGCCCACATCCGCCCTCACCTGAGCCGCCCAGTCCGCAGCCGGCCGCCTTGTCGCCTCCGTCGCCTGCACCACCTACCCCGCCCAGCCCGGTGCCTCCCAGCCCTGAGCCGCCTACCCCGCCCAGCCCGGAGCCGCCCAGCCCGGAGCCCCCGTCGCCTGTGCCGCCGAGCCCGCGGCCGCCGAGCCCAGCGCCGCCAAGCCCACATCCGCCCTCACCTGAGCCGCCCAGTCCGCAGCCGGCCGCCTTGTCGCCTCCGTCGCCTGCACCACCTACCCCGCCCAGCCCGGTGCCTCCCAGCCCTGAGCCGCCTACCCCGCCCAGCCCGGAGCCGCCCAGCCCGGAGCCCCCGTCGCCTGTGCCGCCTAGCCCGCGGCCGCCGAGCCCAGCGCCGCCAAGCCCACATCCGCCCTCACCTGAGCCGCCCAGTCCGCAGCCGGCCGCCTTGTCGCCTCCGTCGCCTGCACCACCTACCCTGCCCAGCCCGAAGCCTCCCAGCCCTGAGCCGCCTACCCCGCCCAGCCCGGAGCCGCCCAGCCCGGAGCCCCCGTCGCCTGTGCCGCCTAGCCCGCGGCCGCCGAGCCCAGCGCCGCCAAGCCCACATCCGCCCTCACCTGAGCCGCCCAGTCCGCAGCCGGCCGCCTTGTCGCCTCCGTCGCCTGCACCACCTACCCCGCCCAGCCCGGTGCCTCCCAGCCCTGAGCCGCCTACCCCGCCCAGCCCGGAGCCGCCCAGCCCGGAGCCCCCGTCGCCTGTGCCGCCTAGCCCGCGGCCGCCGAGCCCAGCGCCGCCAAGCCCACATCCGCCCTCACCTGAGCCGCCCAGTCCGCAGCCGGCCGCCTTGTCGCCTCCGTCGCCTGCACCACCTACCCCGCCCAGCCCGGTGCCTCCCAGCCCTGAGCCGCCTACCCCGCCCAGCCCGGAGCCGCCCAGCCCGGAGCCCCCGTCGCCTGTGCCGCCTAGCCCGCGGCCGCCGAGCCCAGCGCCGCCAAGCCCACATCCGCCCTCACCTGAGCCGCCCAGTCCGCAGCCGGCCGCCTTGTCGCCTCCGTCGCCTGCACCACCTACCCCGCCCAGCCCGAAGCCTCCCAGCCCTGAGCCGCCTACCCCGCCCAGCCCGGAGCCGCCCAGCCCGGAGCCCCCGTCGCCTGTGCCGCCTAGCCCGCGGCCGCCGAGCCCAGCGCCGCCAAGCCCACATCCGCCCTCACCTGAGCCGCCCAGTCCGCAGCCGGCCGCCTTGTCGCCTCCGTCGCCTGCACCACCTACCCCGCCCAGCCCGGTGCCTCCCAGCCCTGAGCCGCCTACCCCGCCCAGCCCGGAGCCGCCCAGCCCGGAGCCCCCGTCGCCTGTGCCGCCTAGCCCGCGGCCGCCGAGCCCAGCGCCGCCAAGCCCACATCCGCCCTCACCTGAGCCGCCCAGTCCGCAGCCGGCCGCCTTGTCGCCTCCGTCGCCTGCACCACCTACCCCGCCCAGCCCGAAGCCTCCCAGCCCTGAGCCGCCTACCCCGCCCAGCCCGGAGCCGCCCAGCCCGGAGCCCCCGTCGCCTGTGCCGCCTAGCCCGCGGCCGCCGAGCCCAGCGCCGCCAAGCCCACATCCGCCCTCACCTGAGCCGCCCAGTCCGCAGCCGGCCGCCTTGTCGCCTCCGTCGCCTGCACCACCTACCCCGCCCAGCCCGGTGCCTCCCAGCCCTGAGCCGCCTACCCCGCCCAGCCCGGAGCCGCCCAGCCCGGAGCCCCCGTCGCCTGTGCCGCCGAGCCCGCGGCCGCCGAGCCCAGCGCCGCCAAGCCCACATCCGCCCTCACCTGAGCCGCCCAGTCCGCAGCCGGCCGCCTTGTCGCCTCCGTCGCCTGCACCACCTACCCCGCCCAGCCCGAAGCCTCCCAGCCCTGAGCCGCCTACCCCGCCCAGCCCGGAGCCGCCCAGCCCGGAGCCCCCGTCGCCTGTGCCGCCTAGCCCGCGGCCGCCGAGCCCAGCGCCGCCAAGCCCACATCCGCCCTCACCTGAGCCGCCCAGTCCGCAGCCGGCCGCCTTGTCGCCTCCGTCGCCTGCACCACCTACCCCGCCCAGCCCGGTGCCTCCCAGCCCTGAGCCGCCTACCCCGCCCAGCCCGGAGCCGCCCAGCCCGGAGCCCCCGTCGCCTGTGCCGCCGAGCCCGCGGCCGCCGAGCCCAGCGCCGCCAAGCCCACATCCGCCCTCACCTGAGCCGCCCAGTCCGCAGCCGGCCGCCTTGTCGCCTCCGTCGCCTGCACCACCTACCCCGCCCAGCCCGGTGCCTCCCAGCCCTGAGCCGCCTACCCCGCCCAGCCCGGAGCCGCCCAGCCCGGAGCCCCCGTCGCCTGTGCCGCCTAGCCCGCGGCCGCCGAGCCCAGCGCCGCCAAGCCCACATCCGCCCTCACCTGAGCCGCCCAGTCCGCAGCCGGCCGCCTTGTCGCCTCCGTCGCCTGCACCACCTACCCCGCCCAGCCCGGTGCCTCCCAGCCCTGAGCCGCCTACCCCGCCCAGCCCGGAGCCGCCCAGCCCGGAGCCCCCGTCGCCTGTGCCGCCTAGCCCGCGGCCGCCGAGCCCAGCGCCGCCAAGCCCACATCCGCCCTCACCTGAGCCGCCCAGTCCGCAGCCGGCCGCCTTGTCGCCTCCGTCGCCTGCACCACCTACCCCGCCCAGCCCGAAGCCTCCCAGCCCTGAGCCGCCTACCCCGCCCAGCCCGGAGCCGCCCAGCCCGGAGCCCCCGTCGCCTGTGCCGCCTAGCCCGCGGCCGCCGAGCCCAGCGCCGCCAAGCCCACATCCGCCCTCACCTGAGCCGCCCAGTCCGCAGCCGGCCGCCTTGTCGCCTCCGTCGCCTGCACCACCTACCCCGCCCAGCCCGGTGCCTCCCAGCCCTGAGCCGCCTACCCCGCCCAGCCCGGAGCCGCCCAGCCCGGAGCCCCCGTCGCCTGTGCCGCCTAGCCCGCGGCCGCCGAGCCCAGCGCCGCCAAGCCCACATCCGCCCTCACCTGAGCCGCCCAGTCCGCAGCCGGCCGCCTTGTCGCCTCCGTCGCCTGCACCACCTACCCCGCCCAGCCCGGTGCCTCCCAGCCCTGAGCCGCCTACCCCGCCCAGCCCGGAGCCGCCCAGCCCGGAGCCCCCGTCGCCTGTGCCGCCTAGCCCGCGGCCGCCGAGCCCAGCGCCGCCAAGCCCACATCCGCCCTCACCTGAGCCGCCCAGTCCGCAGCCGGCCGCCTTGTCGCCTCCGTCGCCTGCACCACCTACCCCGCCCAGCCCGGTGCCTCCCAGCCCTGAGCCGCCTACCCCGCCCAGCCCGGAGCCGCCCAGCCCGGAGCCCCCGTCGCCTGTGCCGCCTAGCCCGCGGCCGCCGAGCCCAGCGCCGCCAAGCCCACATCCGCCCTCACCTGAGCCGCCCAGTCCGCAGCCGGCCGCCTTGTCGCCTCCGTCGCCTGCACCACCTACCCCGCCCAGCCCGAAGCCTCCCAGCCCTGAGCCGCCTACCCCGCCCAGCCCGGAGCCGCCCAGCCCGGAGCCCCCGTCGCCTGTGCCGCCTAGCCCGCGGCCGCCGAGCCCAGCGCCTAGTGCTCCGACTCCCTCTCCTGCGCCTCCCAGCCCGCGGCCGCCCAGCCCTACCCCACCTGCGCCGCCAAGCCCAGACCCGCCTGCTCCGCCGTCGCCTGCGCCACCCAGCCCGGCTCCAATCGGCGTTCCGCCATCGCCTGCGCCGCCCAGCCCCGCGCCGCCCAGCCCAGCGCCTAGTGCTCCGCCTCCCTCTCCTGCGCCTCCCAGCCCACGGCCGCCCAGCCCTACCCCACCTGCGCCGCCGTCGCCTGCGCCGCCGTCGCCTGCGCCACCCAGCCCGGCTCCAATCGGCGTTCCGCCATCGCCTGCGCCGCCCAGCCCCGCGCCGCCCAGCCCAGCGCCTAGTGCTCCGCCTCCCTCTCCTGCGCCTCCCAGCCCACGGCCGCCCAGCCCTACCCCACCTGCGCCGCCGTCGCCTGCGCCGCCGTCGCCTGCGCCACCCAGCCCGGCTCCAATCGGCGTTCCGCCATCGCCTGCGCCGCCCAGCCCCGCGCCGCCCAGCCCTGCGCCTAGTGCTCCGCCTCCCTCTCCTGCGCCTCCCAGCCCACGGCCGCCCAGCCCTACCCCACCTGCGCCGCCCAGCCCAGACCCGCCTGCGCCGCCGTCGCCTGCGCCACCCAGCCCGGCTCCAATCGGCGTTCCGCCATCGCCTGCGCCGCCCAGCCCCGCGCCGCCCAGCCCTGCGCCTAGTGCTCCGCCTCCCTCTCCTGCGCCTCCCAGCCCGCGGCCGCCCAGCCCTACCCCACCTGCGCCGCCCAGCCCAGACCCGCCTGCGCCGCCGTCGCCTGCGCCACCCAGCCCGGCTCCAATCGGCGTTCCGCCATCGCCTGCGCCGCCCAGCCCCGCGCCGCCCAGCCCTGCGCCTAGTGCTCCGCCTCCCTCTCCTGCGCCTCCCAGCCCGCGGCCGCCCAGCCCTACCCCACCTGCGCCGCCAAGCCCAGACCCGCCTGCGCCACCCAGCCCGGCTCCAATCGGCGTTCCGCCATCGCCTGCGCCGCCCAGCCCCGCGCCGCCCAGCCCTGCGCCTAGTGCTCCGCCTCCCTCTCCTGCGCCTCCCAGCCCGCGGCCGCCCAGCCCTACCCCACCTGCGCCGCCAAGCCCAGACCCGCCTGCGCCGCCGTCGCCTGCTCCAAGCCACGCACCCCCTTCGCCCACACCACCTTCACCCATTCCACCCTCACCTGCGCCGCCCAGTCACATGCCGCCACCCGAGCCGCAATCACCACACCCTGTAGCACCAGGCCCCCCCAGCCCTGCGCCTGCAGTGCCGCCGCCGTCGCCAGAGCCGCCGAGCCCGCAACCAGGCGCGCCTGCCATTCGCAAGCCTCCAAGCCCTTTCCCTCCAAACCCGGATCCGCCGAGCCCTGTGCCAGGTGCTCCTCCTCCCTCTCCTGCTCCCCCCAGCCCTCCGATCCCTTCACCGGGGACGCCGCCAAGCCCTGCCCCGCCGGCACCGCCATCACCCGTGCCACCCAGCCCCTCGCCCAGCATTGTGCCCCCCTCGCCGGCGCCACCTAACCCGGAACCGCCCAGCCCAGCGCCGCTGCCATCACCGCCCAATCCCCGATCACCAGCTCCCCCGAGCCCGCCCCCGTTCCCCGATCCGCCTTCTCCAGACCCGCCTTACCCTGCCCCCGCCCCGCCGCGCCAATCGCCACCCTCACCTCTGCCGCCAAGTCCGGAGCCGCCGTCCCCTGAGCCTCTGGTCCCCCAACCACCTTCTCCTATGCCGCCCAGTCCGGAGCCGCCGTTTCCAGCGCCACCGGACTTCCCCATTCTGCCGCCCAGGCCGCCGAAGCCGCCGCGGCCGCCTCCGCTCACTGTCCCACGCCCGCCTCGACCTCCGCTGCAGCCGTCGAAGCCTCCGGGGCCCCCGGGAAGCCTGCGCCCGCCCCGGCCTCCGCGCCCTCCCCGTCCGCCCAGGTGGGTCCTCACCAGCCGGTGGTTTATACCGAGTGCTTAGTGCTAATAAACATACGTCACAGTCTGAAACGTGTCTCGCTTGCTGGCTGACACTGCCCTTTGCTTTTGTCCACGGCAGGCCACCGCGTCCGCCCCGGCCGCCCCGGCCGCCGCAGCCGCCGCAGCCTCCCCAAAACCCAGCTGCACCCAGCCCCCCGGTGCTTGCCTCGCCGTCGCCTCCGCAGCCCCCGCCCTCACCGCCCTCACCGCCTCCGCCTGGCTTTCCGCCGCCGCCGTTCTGGTTCGGTGGGTGTATGTGGGAACCCATGACTGGGACCAGTGTTCGTTTTTCGGTAATTATAACGGATCCGTTAAAAATGGGCATGGGGGGCCGGGAGAAATGCGTGCTGAGGACGCCCCAGTCATTCCCAGGGCTTGCCGCAGGCTAGCCCTGCAAGCACTGCCCCTACCCCTGGATAACGCTCAAAATGCATGCTTCTGATATTCCGTAATAGAATGGGGTGGGGAAACGTTGAAAACAAAACGCTGACTGAGACTGAGACCCATACATTGCCTGGATGCATGCTGTTCCCGTCCCGGCTGCATCCCTGCTCCCGCACCCCCCCCCCATTTCCTGTGCGCCGTCAATGCACTCACCCACCCACCCCCATTTCCACATCCCACCCGCAATCAGGCATGAGCCCACCCCCGCCGCCGCCGCCGCCACCTCCCGTGGACCCGCCGCCGCCGCCACCACCTCCTCCCGAGCTGCCTCCCAGCCCCCAGCCTCCCTCCCCTCCGCCGAGCCCACGTAAGGCAGCTGCTGCTATGCTGCTGAGCGAGTCCCAGGATGTCACATGCAGACGTCTGCCATGTGCCTCGTTGTACTATCGTCCATCACAGTGCGGGGAATGAGTGGGTGAACCGTGGACGCCTGCGGTCGGTTGTCAGCGGCAGTAAATGACCTTGTCCACTTGCAATGCCTACACAGGCCCTCCGCCACCGCCGGTTCCGGAGCCACCCACTGCCCCTCCAGACCTGCCCCTTCCCCCAGACGCCCCGCCGCCACCCCCTCCCCCGCCGCCCAACCTCCCGCCGTTTCCGCCGCGCCCGCCACTGCCCCCGCACCATCCCCCGCCACGTCCAGGGTAGGTGTGAAATACTGTAGCAGAGGCCTCTTGGTACCACGGTGTTCCCGCAGACAGAATGACAGGCAGAATGACAGGCAGACCCGACAGAATGTCGCGCCAGCTCATGTGCCACGCACGCCTGCACATGCCACCCACGCAGGGCGCAGCCTGGTCAGAGCGCGCCGCCTGTGGGCTGCGTGGGCTGTAGCCAGCAGGGCTACACAGACGACCTCACGCAGCCGCCGGCCAACTCGCGGGACTGCGGGAAGCAGGTGGGTAGGCGGGTGGCGATGGGGCACTGACGGGCGAACGGATGAGGTGCGGTAGGGAGCTGCTCACCGCAGGGGTTCATGGGGCGCTGGCGAAATCTGCGGATGTCTGACGCTGGCAGGGGCGTGTGTGGTGGGTATGCACGGAACTAGATGCGGTAGGTGAAGTTACCGACCTCACCGCCAGTGGTTGCCTGACCTTACCCGCTGCGACCCTGGCGATATACATCACACTACGATGCTTTCTGTCTGGCGGCAGGCAACATGCCTGGACATCGATATCGACTCCTCCAAGTGCCTGTGGTGCGTGCTGTTGATGCTGCACGGGCGGGGTGTAGTAGCACATATGCTTTTCAAGCGCGTGCTGATCGCGGGCGTGTTGGCCAGCATGTGAACCCATGAAGCTGTAGACGTGGTGGCGGTCTAGATAGGCGATGTCTAAGCCACTTCCAGCCATGTGCAGTCAGCCCCATCCTGGGGACAGCCGTTCTGGGGGAGTGGTACCCGCTTGTATGAACCAACATGTGGATGCAGGCTTCCTAAATGCAACCCATGACTGCAATCCTTCTTCTCCCTATGTCACTTCGTGCACGTAGGTACGTTGACTACGAGGCCCGAGGACGGACGTTCTTCGATTGGTCGTGGTAAGCACGGGGTAAAGTTGTGTCCAGGGCAATCCACCTGGCCTATCAACTGGCCCGTACACACGGGTGCACAGTGAGGCCCTGCGCCCGTACTCACATCATTTGACAAGAAAACACCTTCACATGGACGGCTACCCCCCACCTACATTTAGCTTGGACTCCCCGCCCCCTTGCACCCGCACACCCTCACCCTTCACACCCAACAACCTCGACGCACAGGGAAATTCCCTACCTCTACTGCCCGGTGTGCCTGATGTGGCCCCGCCCGGACTCGAACTGCGCGCTGCTGAAGAGCACTGGCGGCGGCAGCAGCCCGCCGCCCCCAGGCGGCCGCGGCCGCCGGCATCTGCTGGAGGCCATGCGCATGCATCGCGGCGATAGCGGCGGCGGCACACGTACAAGCGGCAGCGCGGACGGGTTCAGCAGTGTGGGCAGGAGCTTTGGCTTTGCCCAGCCACGCAGATCCGTCGCTGAGGGAGGGGGCGTGCAGGGGCAGATGAACAACATCTGCTGGGCGGACCGCTTGACGCCGGTGAGTAGTGAGCAGTAGTGGTCAGGCAGCAGGGGAGGGCACACGTCGTGCATGGGACATGCATGCGTTGGGCGGTGGTCCCTTGGCCGCGCGCTAGGCAAACGCTGGCTCGCCATGTAACCTCACTAACCAAATGCGCCGCATGGGCACACGGCCGCCGCCGCCACCCCCGCGCAGGTCATCCCCGGACCCGGCTACGACCCGGAACTCGCCTACGGCGGCGACGCGGGTGTGAGCCCCTGGCTCGCCGGCGACAACTCCTCCTACTGCCAGTGAGTGACGCGCCCCCGCACGCATGCGCCGCAATCGTCTTGTGCGGCGTGGGCATAGCAGCCGCCTACGCGTGAGCGGGCGCTGACTGTGCTGCGTGTTGGCGTGTTGGCTCGCAGGTGGGTGCGCTGGGAGGAGACCGACCTGAAGCCCAAGCAGGTCAAGTTCAGCATCGACAGCGGCGGCACCTGCGCCACCTCGAGTGAGTGCCGCCGGGCTCGGCCTGCGATTGGCTGCGGGTCCAGCTGCGTGCACCTGTACGTGCCGCAACATGACAGACTAACATCCCACGAACCACCCAAACCGCACCAAATGCATGATGCAGCCGGCGGCACCAATGTCACCATCCGCGGGGTGGACGCCTACTGCACCAACCCGCGCTTCCTGCCCGGCACCAACCGCCCCGTGGGCTGCACCGGTAAGCCGCAGGCACGGGTCTTGCAAGCGCCTCCTTCCCCGCCCGGGCCACAGGGGGTCCAGGCACGCGGCCCAGGGCTGGAGCCGCGGTTCCCCCACACGGCACCCACTCCCATCACCGCCACGTTTTGGGATTACACTAGTGATTTCCCTGTTTTCCAGATGTCCCTGGAAACGACTCCCAAGAATGTATGGATCTCCCCCTCACCCCGGGGCTGCAGGCAACAACGGCTCCATGTACAACGAGTGCCTGTGGACCTTCACGGTGCCACGGCCGGGCGGCGAGGGCTGGGGCTGCAACAACTGCGTGCCCGACTGGGAGGAGGGCATGCCCAGCGCGCCGCCGCGGCCGCCACGGCCCGCCGCCAAGCCCAGCGTCCGCCAGCCGCCGGTCCGCTTCCCGCCCAGCACGCCGCCGCCGGACGCGCCGCTGCCGCCCCGGCAGCCCAACACGCCCGGAGTCAAGCGCAAGCCGCCGCCTCCCATCCGGCCGCAGCCGAGCCAGAGGCCCAACATCACTGGCTTCCCCTACTGCGGTGAGCCGCGTGTCTGCGCACACCCTGGGCGCCGCCTCACCCCGCCTCACCGCCGCCCTGCTGCCGCCCTGCTGCCGCCCTGCTGCCGCCCTGCTGCCTGACCGCGGCCCTCCCCTCCTCCGACACAACCCCGCTCCGCACACGTTCACGCGACCCCCCCTCCCCCCGCCCCCCAGCCTGCAAGCGGCGCAACATGGCGAACACGCCGTACCGTATGGTGTACGACAGCAGTGAGGAGCTGCCGCCCATGCCGGGCAGTGCCGAGCGGCGGGCCGAGCACTGCTTCGACATTGAGGTGGGGCCGGATGGGGTGGGGCGCAAGGGTTGGGTGTGGGGCGTGGGATGCGGGGGCCGCATGGTGCCATGATGCGTGGACTTGATTGCGGCCCAATGCCGCCCTCCTTAAGTTCTGCTGCCAAATGAGGCTAATGTTCGCACGCATGGCTGCCCCTTTGCGCGTCGACGCTCAGATTGTGGACTGCAACCCGAGCATCTTCTGTTGCACCGCCATGGAGAGCCTGCTCAAGGTGGAGCTTGCAGTCGGTGAGTGCGGCGCACGCGGAACGCGCGTGCCTGCGCCCTTACATCGGCAGGCACTGGTTGCGTGTAATTCAGCTGCGTGACCTGTCGTGCAGTCGCGCCGCTAGCGCGCACCCTGCCCACATTCAGCACCTTTCCGCCCTCCGGTCATCGGTAACGTTCAAGGCTCTCGCTATGCCGCGTGTATCGTGTTGGTTCAACTTTTGAATCTTGCTGGCCCCCATCCCCGCTCCTCCCACCAACGCAGCCAACGAGTGCCGCTCCTCCGTGAAGCTCACTCGGCTGGGCGGCCGCGCCGTGGACTGGTCGTTCAGCTCGGACACGTGGCAGGGGCAGGCGCGCACCACGTGGAAGATACCCAACATCGGGCTGACGCAACAACAGGTGGGCCGGAGCCGAACGAACAGCGCCGTCGATGCCGGGCGCCCCCCGGCATGCGGCGATGACGCACTCCCCCTGTGCGGCACTCACCTGCTTCCCATTGGCATTCGTAATCACACACACGCACACATTCGTACACTGCTGCTGCCGCCCCCAGGTCACGGACGCGGGCGGGGTGTCGCTATGCATCACGCTGTCGGAGCCGTGCGTGGACATCGAGGTGAGTGTGTGTACCGTGTGTGGGCGTTGAGTTTCGCAAGGAGATAGAGCGTTTGGGCCCGCCGCGTGCCTGCACACGTGCGCATGTGCCCCGGGATACTCCACGTGTGGCCTGGCGGGCGGCTGGACATGTGTAGTGGTGGTTTCTGTTGCCATTAGGTCTCACCCTGCTGCCGCCATCGCCGCTGTCACCGCTGCGCAGAGTTTCTGCATGGGCGACACCTGTCACCACTCCTTCTTCAACCAGGACCAGTCCTGCTGCCCTACCGGTGCGTGCTTGTTGCGATGGCGCTGCCATCTACCCGTCGTGTGTCCGTCACCACAGCTGGCTGCCTCTATCCGGTAGCCTCCATCCTGTTGATTGTCGGTAGCACTCCACTCCATTCTGCACAGCGCGCGTTCACCGCCCTCGGCGTGCGGCAGCCTCCTTATGGCTGATCTCGACTCGCTCACGCACGTCCCTTGCCCCTCTATCGTTCATGGCTCTGCAGGGGGCGCGGAGTTGGCCATCGAGGTGCTGCCCATCCGCAAGGCGCGCTCGCCGCCGCCCCTGGCCGACAAGGCCAACAAGACCAAGAAGGCCAAGAAGCCGCCGCCGCCGGTTGCATCATCGCAACAAGGCGGCCGCCGCAGCCTGGCGGACGCGTCCGCTGCTGCTGAAGAGTAACGTTATGATTTTGGGCCCGTGCCAAGCGGGCCGCCAGCAGCGCATGCATTTGAGCATGTTCATTGGTACTGCAACTTGCGGGGTCAACCACTGCCGCATGACACTGCTCATGGGAACATATTGAACTTGGGGCTTGGCACTGAATTTCACGTGATGCATGCGGGCATGCATGCGCGCGCTTATGACGAGGTTTACATGCAGTGTTGAATTAAACGCTTCAGGACTTGCTGCCGCACTGTGAGAGTGTGTACGAGAACATTGCTGGCGAAAGTGCGGCTAGTCCCGCTCGGCCTTCATTGGTTGCCTGCAACAGCTGGTTAGCGGCTGGCAGCGAGACAATGCAGTGCGACGCGGAGGAGTTTGCTTTGTGCTTGAGCCCGCGGACTTGGTCCTGGACGAAGGACCAATCGCAAGCGCGGGTGTACGGCAATTCATGCTGAGAGACAGACAGTGTGTTACTTCTGAACTCTGAAGCTTGGAAGGTTTCGTTTGCAGTATGGAATTGTCAGGATAGAGTGACGCACTACTTTGTCGACGCATGCACGTGCATGCGCCACGTATGGTACGAATGTAGGGTACCCGGGACGAACGAGCGCGTCGTTTATTGTGGGTGAGTACAAAAAGCCAACTGAGGGCAGATTAGACGCCAACAGGATAGTTGGGCCGTGTGTGACCGTACTCTAGATAGAATGGGTTGTGTGTGTATGGTGTGCTTACACGCCGTGTCTACGGTTCCCGTGGCCAGGCGCTGGGGAGCGCGACGCAATCCGCGGGCACCACCTCCAAACGAGGCTCCGCAGTGTAAGACCATTTAGCGTCAACGGCGCTATTTCCCCGCCCCTCCATCGCTCCAGACAAAGCTGGGTGCTGTGCCACCTGCCACCTGGTGCACCCTTGTCTGCGCCTGCGCCTGCGCCTGCGCCTGCGCCTGCGCCTGCGCCTGCGCCTGCGCCTGCGCCTGCGCCTGCGCCTGCGCCTGCGCCTGCGCCTGCGCCTGCGCCTGCGCCTGCGCCTGCGCCTGCGCCTGCGCCTGCGCCTGCGCCTGCGCCTGCGCCTGCGCCTGCGCCTGCGCCTGCGCCTGCGCCTGCGCCTGCGCCTGCAATACCGGCAGGCCGGGGGCGCGCCCACGCCATCCACAGCACCCCGATGCACGCGCGTGCGTCCTTGGCACGCGACCCAATGATGTTTTACATACACAGGAAGATACAGCGCTCCTGATAATCACAACACAGGCGCAGGGCCGCCCGCGAGGACAAGGCTTCTGCCGCATCGCAAGGACGACCACACGCCGCTCACAGGAAGTACCGCATCACAATGCCGCCGGCCCGCGGCCTGCACCACCACACACAGCCACACAGCCCCAAACCTGGCTGCCCTGATGATGTGGTGTGTGTGTGTGTGTGTGTGGGTTTTGCAGTCGTGCTTGCTCCTTCACGGTTCAAAATGCTTTCCCGAAACAGCTTGTTGTATGCCGGACCCCTAATACTGTATGATATGCATGAGGTAACTGCAATCCACAATCAACTGTACACAACGGAGGCAACCGCTGCGCCGATCCGGACCTAACAGCTCACGTGCTGGAGGGCTCGGCCATGCACGTCCCGCGCAGCGGGCGTCACCATGGGCCTGCCCACCCGGTCCGTCCACTCTGTCACCCACACGCAACGTCACCCACGCTAACCCACGCGCTGTCAGGCGCCATTTAATTGTTTATTCAACTTCTGTTTCGTGATAAACCCCCATCAAAAGTCAGGCTGCCTTACTCAGTCCCACAAAAAAAACACTCGCCTTTCGACCTGCCTTCAGCTAACTTGTCGCAACGCCCCGCCCCAGATTAAGGTGCGTGTGCGGCATTCAGCGCGTGTCCCGTGCTTCCACCAGGACCCTGGCCTCTGTTTTGTTAAATGCATCGCAAATGTAATAGCCCTGCACAACACCTGCAGGATTGTGTTCAGTTTCGTGTGCGTAAGCACTTATGGCCGAAAACCTCCGGAGCCATTCCACCAGATGCAATTCACGCCATCACGCCTCACGCGGTGTGTTCACGCCATCGTCCATTCATTGCATCGCCACTCACCCCTCCTTTGTTCTTGCGCTGTGCTATCATACACGTGACCAAAACCCACTCAAACCGTCAGAAGTCCACAGCCCTTTCTTCACCACGTCGACAGCGCCCGCCGGTGGCGGCGCCGCCGGCCCGCCGGCGCGCTGATGACGGCATCCACCACGTGCACCACCGCCTCCGCCGGGTCGCCCGCCGCGCGCACAAACACGTCCACCACCAGCACGTGCACCGGCGCCGCGCCGCCGGACGCGTACGCCAGCACCGGCAGCGCGCCCGCCTCGCCCTCCTGCACCAGCAGCGTTGCGCTGGGCAGCATGGGCGGCAGGCCGGTCACCACGGTGGTGCCGGGCGTGAGGCGGGCGGCGGGCAGGAAGGCGTCGCCGGTGGCCACCAGGTGCGGCGCGATGATGCCCGCCAGCGCCACCGGGTCCATGGCCAGCAGGTCGGCGGGCGCCTTGCCCATGCCCGCCAGGAAGGTGGCGACGGCCTGCGCGACATGCAGTGTGTTTGCGGGGGTTGGTGTGGTGTGATGTGATGGAAGTGACGAAGGGGAAAAAGGGGTGTGGTGTGCGTGTGTGTGTGAGGATGTGTATGGATGTGCAAGGCGTGCTTGTGTGGGGTGTATGGGGTGGGGCGGGGTCGTGCCCGTGCGAGAATGGGCGGGTGCGGGTGCCAGATGTGCGAGTAAGTCAGCGTTGGAGTAGGGCGGCCTGGCGTGACGGCGGTGGGTAAACGCGCGGGGCGGGAGAGACAGTTGGCAGCAGCACGCGCACCCCCACTGGCTTTGCTGTGCGCGAGCCGAGCCTGGGTGGCATTGCGTCGACGGCGCGCCGGCCTCAACCCGTTTAAGCTCTCCACCCCGAAACACATGAGTACCGTATTGTACTGCTCTGTATTGCTGCAATTGCATTGCCTGTCCCTTGTCTAGTTCAGCTTGGTTTAGCTTGGGCTGATGGTACTGGTATTCACAACGCCACTGGCAGCCCCCCAGCCGCGACCAGACTGACCGTGTCGGTGGGCGTGAGCAGGGTGAAGGGGTTGGCCAGCAGCGCGCTGACCAGCGGGCCGTAGGTGGGGTCGGCGGTGACGCCCGCCAGTACGGCCGCCATGATGGAGCACTGCGGCAGCGAGGCCAGCGCCTGCGCGGGGGGGGGGGGGGGAGCGGCCGGGGAGCGGCGGGGAGCGGGCCGGCACGGGGTCAGATACGCCCAACGGCGGTGGATCGGGCATGTGGCCCGCCGCCCCCTTGTACAACTGAACCGCAGGACCCAGCGCCACTCCGCGCCCGGGCCCGAGCTCAGTGCTCCTCTTCGCCCAGCTTTGCGCTGACTGGGCTTGGGCTGGTAGTGAATGGCAACCCCTCCCTCGCAACACCCCTCCCTTCGCTCACCTCGCCCAGCGTGCCGAACCGGTTGGGCCCCGCCACGGGGGGGCTGGCCGCGACCGGCTCGTGGATGACGCCGTTCAGCCAGTACACGATGCCGCGGCCGCCCACCTGCCAGCGCGCGATGTTGACGCCGTTGACGTAGAACTCGTTGTTACTGCGCGGGGGCGAGGGGGGGGGTGAGGGGCGAGGGGCGAGGGGCTTGACAGAGCGAAGTCTGGTGGGGTAGGGGTGCTGGGAGACACGACAAAAGGTGCGCCGGAACGCCCCGGCGGCTGCGGCGCCCCCTGCTG
Organism: Chlamydomonas incerta; assembly: GCA_016834605.1. NCBI lineage: Eukaryota > Viridiplantae > Chlorophyta > Chlorophyceae > Chlamydomonadales > Chlamydomonadaceae > Chlamydomonas > Chlamydomonas incerta. The sequence continues at coordinate 1,920,264 of JAEHOC010000017.1, read as the reverse complement.
CTCGTCCTCCGCCGCGAGGCAGACCTGACACCGGACCCCCCTGTTGGGGAGTGCGCCACGGGCCCATGCTGTGCCGCCCTCCCTCACATGACTGCCCGCTGCCCGTCCTCCGTTCCGGAGCTCGGTACTTAATCACGCGTATGCGTCCTTCACACTTCCCGTCCACCCCCACCCGCCGTTTACTGCACCGCCACCCGCCCCGCGAGGTGCGGCCCCAGGCCGCCGGCCTGCACACGCCACTCACTCGTCTGTGAGCATCTGCGTGACGGTCAGCTGCTCGCCCAGCATGTTGGTCAGCGTCATGTTGTCCTTCAGGTCCTGGGGCTGCGTGGCGGCAGCAGGAGGAGCGGGCGGAGGAGGCGGAGGAGCGGGGAAGGGTTGTGACAAAGGGAGCCAGCAGCCGTGGAAGCAGCGGCTCGCGCACATGCGACCCCGGCCACCGCACGTAGACGTAGACGCATCCCGATGCACACTGTACAAACGCACATATCCCACGCCGCCGCACACCCGCACACCCGCCCACGCGCCCACGCGCCCACGCCCCCACGCGCCCACGCGCCCACGCGCCCACGCCCGGCACTCACGTAGACGGTGGTGTTGAGGACCTGGTGGTACGCCATGAGCCGGTTCAGCCGCATGGCGTTGCGCGGGTCGGAGGGGTTGGCGAAGATGGACAGGATGAGCTCATCCTTGAGCATGGCCTCTGCGGGGGGATGGGTGGGGGTAGTTCATTCCAGAACCCAAAGCAACCGGAGGGTTGCCGTCCATGTGACGGTTTTGGGGGGGGGGCGACACCTGGCCGGCCAGGCTGCGGAGCAGGAGGAGCCGCTCGCCACGCAGCCCGTAGGCAACGGAGGAGGGCCAGGCAATGGAACCCCGCCCCCGCCCCGGGCCCCTGCCGAGCCCGCCCCCATCACTATCACCACGCATCGCCGCCTGTAACTCACATTTCATACTCCCGCCCTGACCCGTACGGCCCTGTCCGCGGCCGCCCTACCCCCCCACCCGCCCCTCCCCCATCCGGCCCCCCCCGCCCCGCCGCCCCCACCCCATCCGCAGCCGCCCCCCCAGCCGCTCCCCCCCTTGGGTTTAGATTGGGCTGGTGTTTACAACCCCCCCCCCCCCCCCCACCGCCCCCCACCCGCCGCCCCCCGGCCGCCCCCCCCCCAGTCGCCGCGCTCACCGTACAGCGGTATGAACAGCGTGAACTTGGCGCGCTCGTCCTGCAGGTAGGCCTTCTGGCGCTGGTCCATGGCCGCCACCAGGAAGGGCCACATGTCGGGCACCACCACGTCGTCCAGGTAGCGCCAGATGGTGCTCCAGCGCTCTGGGCGCGTGCGCGTGCGTTGCAGGGGGTGTGGTGGTTGGGATGAAGGGGCTTGCGGTGGACGCAGCGGCGAGCGGGGCCCCGCTAAGCCAGCGCTTGTGCCGCACGCTCATTCTGCAAGCCCTGGCTGGGAACCCCAGCCTGCATCCCCGGTCGCCACACGTTCTGCACCCCGCTAGCAACGATGTCCCGCCACCCCCCCCGTTGCAACGGGTTCGGTACCCAAGCTTGGCTGGTAACACCACCACCCCACTACCCCCACCGCACCCGCCCTGATCTCCGCCTGGCCGCGCTCACCTGGCGGGGGCGAGGGCGCGTTCTCGTCGGGCACGTGCTCCTGGAGCGCAGGGCTGGGGCTGGGGCTGGGGACGGTGGCGTTCGAGCTGGGGCTGGGGCTGGCAGCAGGGGCGGAGCTGGGCGGCGGCGCGCCCTCTGTCGGCAGCGAGCCCGGCTGGCTGGGGCTGGGGCTGGGGCTGGGGCTGGGCTCAGGGGACGGGGACGGGGAGTAACCGCCGTAGCCGCCGTAACCACCGTAGCCACCGTACCCGCCGTAGGGGGGCGGCGGCGTGCTGCCGTAGTAGCCGCCGTACGGCGGGGGCGACTGCGGTGGGTGGCAGCCGTAGCTGCCGTACCCGTAGGAGCCGTAGGCGGCGGCGTGGCCTCCGTACCCGTAGGAGCCGCCAGCGCACGGCATGAGCGGCTCGTCACCGTACGGGGGCGGGGGGTAAGACGGCGCCGGGGTGGTGGGTGGGCTGGACGTGGGCGGCGGCGTGCCCGCGGTGCCCGGCTGGCCTGTAGTTGGCTGAGGACCTGGTTGTGGCGAGGGAGCTGATGCTGGTAGGGGCTGCTTGCCCGGTGACGGCGGGGCCGCTAGCGCACCATCCTCCACCGGCGGCGCTCCTTCCGGCGGGAAGGCGAACGAACCCGGCGGCAGCTTCGTTGCTTCCGGCCCCGCCTGTGCTATCCTTCGCTCAAGGAGCTCTGACGCTGTCTGCGCGTCGTTGCTGTCGCCGGCGGCCTGGCTGTTCCCTGACAGGCCTGTCACGCGCCAGAGAGCCACGACGCCACCGTCAGTCAGCGAAGCGGCGGGTTAGGCCGGCACCCTGGCCCGGCAGCGCTAAGTACAAATGTCGAGCGCTATCCATCCTTGAAAGCGTGGATGAAAGATCCCCAAGAACATTGCCACGCGCGTTGTGGTGGCGTCCGGCTTGGTGCGACCGGTGTGACCGGTTGGCCCTCCTATTTCCCCACGACCGATTTCTTACACCTCACAACTGGCGATACCAAAATTATACTACGAATACTAGTAATACACCGAATGGACCCAGCCCACGCAAAACGACTCACCGCGATGTGCGAGTCGGTAGGCTGATGAAGGAGCTCCGCAAACCACGACCTGTATATTACATTGCGACAAACAATCAAGGACTCGCACGAAGACGGTGCCCACGGCGTTGCACCGTCGGGCAACCACAGCGTTTCTTCCAGAGCGTTTCTCACCAAACATAGGAGTGCTCCAATCCATCTCCCTCTTGATGATGTCATTTGTGCTAACGCTGTACTTGAATCGCGCCTTCTCCCTTCACGCAGCCCCGAGCTCCGCGCCTCACTCTCTAGTAACTCAGCTAGCTCCTCTGCCTGATGTATTAGACAAGCAATGTTGCGCCCTGAGTTTGAATAGTATATGATGCAAGCTACATAATTGAACGCCTTCTCTCTGCCTCTCAGACGTTCTGGCGGGCGCTGCATGGGCGTTCGTCATTCCACCGCGATTGCATCTTGCGGCGTCGAAATGAACAGTATCGCAGGAAATATTATTAACGCTACTTGTCGCTTTGACTAAAGGATCCTGACAACCTGCGAGGCCCAGCTGCCTTGCTGCCTTGCACGCCGCGCCTGCCTTCCCAAGCTGGTGCACTGGTGCCGCCGACAGCGTGTGGCGCGCGCAACGCCCCGCCCACGCGCATGCCCGTATAAGCGTGTCCCCTCGCAAACAGGTGCACATGACCTGATGCATTTATCAAATAAGCCAGGACTTCCACACATCCGACAGCAGGTCTGCAGCCAGGGGCGCACCCACGGTTGGGTGCCTTGTTGCCTTCCCCCCTGCGCTTCCTTGGCTTTGCTTAGAATAGCGCGCACAAGCGCACCTGACGGCTCGGGTCCGCCATGCGCGCGTCGGCCCCCGTTCCTTTGCAATCCGATTTTATTACATGCACCTACGCGCTGTCACGCCTCCGGATTGAACTCATCAGCGCAACCGCGTGTCTGCCATGCCCCCCCCCCCCGCCGTACGGTCGGTTGGCCGTCGATGCACATCAGCACATGGTCGCTCTGCCTGCTACGCCTGGCGGTAAAGGCGCTAGGCAAGCCTTGAAAACTGCGCAGCCACCGCCGCCTTCTCAAATAGTTGTCACGCCTCATATCGTGCCAGTTTTGGGCACCTGATGGCCATGCGCGCCTCCTCCTCGGGGGTGCGCTATGTACAACTGCACCTAGCCCATGAATACGGCAGCCAGCCAGCTATTTTGGGTCAAATGTCTTCGCTGCCATGTTGCTCGGGGGTTGCCTGGGTGCCGCGCTCAGCTTCACGTCCACTTTGCACACAGGACCCACAATGCGAGTCAGTCGCACATGCGCACATGCGCACATGCGCACATGCCCACATGCCCGGCATACGACCTACGTCGTAGGGTTGTGATGTGCGCTGCCCTGGCTCAGCGCCGGGCCAGCAGGGGCCGCCAGCCCGCCGCGTTGCGAACCAGGTGTGTGCGTTTTGTCCAAATAGCACCAGGGGAGGCACGCGGCACTACCGTACGGGGCCGTGTGCCAAACTTCCCCCGCACACTGGACCAACGGTCAAGTAATAACGTCACGACTAGCCTCACCTATCTAGCTCAGTCCTCTCGTTCCTTTGTACCTAAAGAATAAATAGCAGTCGCATCTTCGTTCCACAGGCGAGTGGGCGCCTCACGGCGCTTCACCGCACCTGGCGATGTTCCTGCTGCTGCTGCTGCAGCCCCAGTTGCCCCAGGCGCCGCCGCTGCAGGTTGTCCGCCACGATCACTCGGTCCACCACGTGGATGACGCCCTGCGGTGGGTGGGGAACGGACGGAAGTGGAGTTGGGGTGAGGGCCTGCTTGACAAGCGCACCCACCCATTTCAACGTGCGGAGCTTGTCCGAATGCCCCACGGTCCCCGCACCGGCCCGGGGGCCACAGCTGCGGATGTTGCCCACCCCCTCACGCACCGCTTTGCCGACCAGCGCCGCCTCCAGCCGCAGCACGTTGAACACCACACCGGCGTTGACGCCGCGGGTGCCCTCCAGGGTGACCGTGTCGCCGGTGTGGTGCACCTGGACGGCGCGGCGGCGGGGCGGCCGGGCGGGGGAGGTGCGAAGGTTACGCCGGCTGGCGGCGGGGTAAGCGGGCGCGCCTCCGCGCGCAACGACCATGCGCCTGCCTGCCGCCCCTGCACACCGTTTCTCGGGCCCCCGTCGCAAACCCCATCACTCACCGTGAACTGCGCCCCCGGCGGCGGGCGGCCCAGCACCTTGAGCCCGGTGGTGAAGGTGGAGCCGTCGTGGAGGTCGTTGGGGTCGCTGGTGACCAGCTGCGTGCCCGCCAGCGCGTGCGGGCTGAGCAGGTTCAGCAGCAGGCGCGGGTTGGCGCCCACCGCCTGGCCCAGGTCGTTCTGCCAGTGCCACGGCGCGGCCGGGTCGGCGAACCAGGCCTCGAATGCCTGGGAGAGTGTGAGGGTGGGGGTGGGGTGGGTTTACGGTGGGCGGGGGTGGGCTCGTGGGATGGGCTCGCCAGTGCCATTGAGGTGGCAAGCGCCCGGCCTGCATGTGGTCTCCCCCGCTTCAAGCCCTCTCCCCAGGAGTCTCCGTTTACATCCCCTGCCAACTCCGCTTGCGGACCCAACCGCCGCCAGTGTTGTAGAGCGATACGGTCGGTGCACTGAGTTATGCGCGTGCATGTTCTGAGTGGGGTATGTTCAAGGGAGCTTTGCTTTCACGTGTCCAGTCAAGTTTAAACTTCGCAGGTGCCCGCCTCAGTTTTGCCATGGTTAGCCGGGTCGGCACCCGCTCGCGCTAGCTAAGCACGGGGCCACCCACAACACCCCGCCCGCTGCGCGCAGTCCGCCCCCGCCCACCACGTCCCCAGCCGGCCGGCCGCCCGCTAGCTACCGCCCGCCACGCCCGCTGGCGACCGCCCGCCACGCCACGCCCGGCCGCTGCTGACCTGGTCGGTGGGCAGCCACAGGGTGAAGGGCGACAGCATGATGGCGTCCAGCGTGATGCGCACCAACGAGTCCTGGCGGCGGAGGGGGCCGGCAGTCAGCAGTCAGTCAGCCGGCAGTGGAGGGGGTTGCAAGGACGGCTGGAGACGCGGAGGAGGGGGGTGGGAGGGCGGCTGCGAGGTGGACGGGAGTCCCACACGCGGCCACACGCCAAAGGAAGGCCCCAAGGAAACAACGCCGCACACCCGACACCTGCAAAGCTGAAGACGTCACGTCAACGGCCTAGGGCACAACCCCCCATACCAGCTTGGGCTGGTATTCACCACCACCACCCCCACGCCCCTCCTTTGCACGTGCGCGCGCCCACCTGCACGGCGGTGTCGTACAGCAGCGACAGCAGCGACAGCTGCGGGATGGCCGCCAGCGCGGCCTGCAGGTTGGGGAAGGAGCCGAAGGAGGGCACCTCCTCCGGCGAGGGAGACGGCGAGGGGGACGGCGACGGCGAGGGCTTGGGAGAGGGCTTCGTAGGCTTGGGCGAGGGATGCGGGGAGGGGCTAGGGCTCTTGGCGGGCGAGGGGGAAGGCGAGGGAGAGGGAGAAGGGCTGGCGCGCGGGCTGGGGTGGGGGCTCGGCCGCGGGCTGGGGCTAGGGCTAGGGCTAGGGCTAGGGCTGGGGCTAGGAGACGGCGACGGTGACGGAGACTTCGACGTCGGCCTCTTTTTGGGCGAGGGCGAGGGCGACGGGCTAGGGGATGGCGACGGGCTTGGGGATGGCGAAGGCGAGGGAGAGGGAGAGGGCCGTGGGGAGGGGGAGGGCCGGGCCGCAGGCGGCGGAGACTTTTTCTTCTTCTCAGGGCTGGGTGATGGGCTGGGCGATGGCGATGGCGAAGGGGAGGGGGAGGGGGACTTCTTCGGTGACGGCGAGGGGGAGGGGGATGGGCTAGGCGAAGGAGACGGCCTGGGCGACGGCGAGGGCGAAGGCGAGGCCCGCGGGCTGGGCTTGGGCGACCGCGCGGGCGGCGGTGGCGGCGACTCCTCGAGTGGGGGCGGCTCGGCCACGGGGGGCGGCAGCAGCACCTTGTCCACCAGGTGGGCCACAATCTTGCCCTGTGGAAAGAACGTGGGGGCGTGTGTGCGAGCATATATAGGTGAGCGTGTGGATGACGACACGTGATGCGAGCCAGTGCGGGACCGGGGATGGCAACGTTGCGACCGCATTGCCACTTCCGGCCGCTGCCCCACCCCCTGGCCCCTGACCCCGCTCTCCGCCGCCTCAACCTCCCCAGCCGCCCCCGCCCTGATACCCACATTGGCTAGCAGCTGGTTGGCCTTGACCACCTTAGCGCTGTTCTGGGGGCCCGTGATGGTTACGGTCCTGCGTGCAGGCAGGCACAAGCAGGCGGGCGAGTGGGCGCCGCGGTATGGGCAGGCTGCATCCCTCATCGAAGCCCCGTGACACTTCTTCGCCTTCAGCCCTTCAGCTCCAGCCGTTCAAGCACCCGATCCCAACCCAGGCTCCCCACCCGGCGCGCCCGACCCGCCTCCTTCGCGTTCCGGGACCAGGCTTTTGGGCTCAGCCAGCCCCCTCTCCTCGAGGTTTGAAATGAGCTACCCAACCTCTCCCCAGCCCTAGCCCGAGCCCCTCACCCAGCCCAGCCCCAACCCCGCACCCAACACCCGCCCCACCCCTCCCGAGCTACGCACCCGTCCGCCGCCTTGGCCACCACCAGCGCCACCTCCTCGGTGGCGTTGGTCCGCAGCTTCATGCCGTTGCTCATCTGCTGGCTCGTCAGCAGCCGGTCCTTCACAATCATCTGCGGCAGCACGCGCAGATTGAACTCGCCCAGCAGCCGCTGCGGGGGCAGGCGGTCGGGGCGGGGCGGGCGGGGCAGGCGGGCGGGCGGGGCGCGGGTTCGTTAAGGAGGCGACGGAGGAACTGTATACGGGGTGGAGTGCTGGAAAGTGACCCTGCCTGGCACGTATGGCCACACATGCCCCACACACCCCCATGTGGGGCCCGCACCCGGCACCCGGCGCCCGGCGCCCGGCACCCGCATCCGCATCCGCACACCTGGTTGAGCACAGCGTTGGACCACAGGTCCGCCAGGTCCGACACGCCGAACTCCGTGTACAGGTACGACATCACGGCCTGTCGGGCGTGTGTGTGTGTGGAGGGGGGAGGGTATGTGTGCGGTGGGGAGGGGTCGGGATGCATGTATACGAGGAGAAGCAGGAACGTATTGCAAGGAAGTGGTGGGAGGGGCACGTATGGCACACGTCATGCGGAGAGGTTGGGTGGGCGCGGCAAGGCGTTTGATCGCGGCCGCGTGCAGACCTCAAAGCGGAGACCGCACCACCCACAACCCCCGTGGCCCGTGGCCCGTGCCCCCTTGGGTCACACTCCCGACACTTCCCAACTCATACGTCCCCTCCCCACCAAACGCTGCATGACGTGGGATTTCATGTTCCCAACGCACCAGCCGCGCCCAGACCGGCGTCATCCCCGCACACAGGACCGGTGCGCATCCTACACCGCCCCAAGCACCGCCCTGCCCCAACGCCGCCGTTCCGACCAGGGCCTCCGCGCCCCCAGACCCCCGCCTCGGCCTGCTGCCCCATACCCATCCCAGTCTCACGTCGCTGGTGGGCAGGAACACGGTGGCTTTGAGCCCCGTGTCCGACAGCAGGCTGTAGCTGGGGATGGCTAGCTGCAGCATCATGGACAGCGCCGGCTCGCCGTTCAGGTACGCCTGCAGGCTGATGTACGGCAGCGTGTCCGAGCTCTGGCCGTGGGCTGCAATCAAGGTTAGAGAGTTGGGGAGGGGTGGGCCAGCGGTGAGAGGCTGCTGGAGCCGCGGTGCGCGGTGCAAGCGTGGGCGATTCGACTGCGACGCCGCGGTAACGCGGGCGACCGTGTCGAGTCGACTTCCAGAGCCGGTAGCAAGCCGCACAGCTTATGTCGCGTCCGAGCATCAGGATGCATACACATACAAGCCCTTGTGCACGATACCAGGCAGCGCGGTGCTGTTATGCCGGGATGCAGGTTATTAAGCCCTCCGATTAGCGAACGCCCCGGGACGCTCGAACGCGTATCCCAAAGAATGGATTGCTTCACGCACAACTACATATACTGCTTCGATGAATCCAATAAGCCGCAAACGCGGCCACGAGCATGGTGGCGTTGTGGTGGGCGAGCGGATGGCAAAATCGGCCCCCGAACGCGCTTACCTCCTAGCCCAAGCACCGCCAGTAAGATCGTGACAAACACGCGTCTTGTAGCCATTTTTGCGACGAGCAGGGCTGACCCAAGCCTGAAGCGCTAAAATAACTTGTTCCTTAGCGACCCAGTACCGCCATAGTCCGTGCAAAAGAAATAACCCTGAGATATTGTTTGGTGAATAAAGTGGAGCAGAAGCTGGCGCTTGCTCGTGCAACTGACCGCACGGCCCATGCAATCAATATGCACGAACCAAACAGCCTTCTAAGGGGAATGGACTTCTACCATTTGAAGTAAGGTCAATCCACGTCAAGCTTACAACATGAGTTCTCCAATCACCTGCCGGCCGACTGAGCGTCGACCCTCTGCATCCCTCGCCTTGGGATTCGCCGCACGGGTTGGGGGAGCTGGGAGCCGCCCCACCTAAAGGCTATCTATGGTGCTGTCAGGGAGCCTCAAGGAGCACGTTCAACTGAATCTTGCTCCATGCCGCGACGTTCAAGACTGACGCGTGCCGCAGGCGTGCTAACATCAGATTCACCGGTGGACAAGAAGCCATTTCGATGAGGAAGGGCACCGCCACTACCACAACCACTGGCGATAAACTTACCCTTGTAACTTGGCCGGGTGAAGCTCTGTGGCCTGCGACTGCACTAGGGGCACGGTTCGCCTGCGACGCTGGATCCGGGGTGCTAATCATGCCCCAGAATGACCAATCATGCCGTTCACTAATGTAAAACAGTATAACATAGCTCCAGGCATCAATGGCCCCAAGCCAAAATCAGAGACAGATGAACAAACGACAGATGCAGTGTCAGCCTTCCTTGTTGATGCCGTTTCAATCCTAGCCATTATTTTGCACATCAGGGATCCAGAAATATGCAGGAAGCCTTGCAAACGACGCTCAGGATTCAGCAGCTCTATCTCGATGTGCAGGCATGCGCCCCCGGCGCCCATCTTCGGGCTGCTTGGGCAGCCGAATCGAGTCTCAGGTCTCTGGCAGCGCTTTGTGGCCACTATGGCGGCGATAGCGCGCGGCTCCTCTCCGAGGAGAAGGACCTCCTCTCGGTCCTTGCATCTCACCTCGCCACGCGCGACCCTGCGCGACCGCCGTCCTTGACGGAAGCAGTCCTGCTCGTGGCGCGCTATGCTGCGCCTTGGCCCGACAGAGCTAATCTCCATGAAGGCATTACGTGTGCAATGGCACGGCTATTAGCTGACACATGCGACGGCAGCGCAGCGGCGGCAGCGCAGCGGCAGCGCAGCGGCAGCGCAGCGGCAGCGCAGCGGCAGCGCAGCGGCAGCGCAGCGGCAGCGCAGCGGCAGCGCAGCGGCAGCGCAGCGACTGCAGCGCAGCGGCGCTGATTGCGGAGTGGGCCTCGCTCTCACCTGCATGGGCGGCGCAGGCCCGGTGGGTGGCATGACAGGTGTAAGGATACGGTGGGTGTCTGCCCGTTGTGCCCGCTAAATCTTGCCGCATCGCTGCGTGATGCATTTCACAATGCCCGCAGGTCCTGTGGTTTGGTCGCGGCTGTGTGCCAGTCGATCCTGGCTCGCCGCCACGGCGGTGGCGGCGAGGGCCGGGCGTTCCTGCCCTGCGCGCAGCTCCACCTGCTGCGTGCGCTGCTGGGGCTGCTGCGCCGGGATGCAGGCACACCGCAAGCACCTGCCCACCTGGAGCCGGGGGACGCGGCAGCCGCCGCCGCGAGCATCACCGAGGTGCTGCTGCGCGCCGCCACGATCGCGGGCGGGCCAAGCGCAGCTCCTATCCCAGCGGCGGCAGCCGGCGGCTTGGCTGCAGTTGGGTGGGAGGCTGTGCCGGCGGCCGTGAGTACCTCCTCTGCCACCGCCGCCGCGAGCCGCCCCAGCAGCCGCGAGGAGCTGGTGCTTGCGCTCTCCAGTGCCGCCGCGCTGGTGGCGTGCCAGGCGCAGGGGCACATGGCGTCGGCCGGGTCTTCAGATGCGCGGGGCGACTCGCCAGCGCGCGGCTGCGATGCGCTGGGCAGCAGTTGCAACCAGGCGCCGGTGATGCTGCCGCTTTTGCCGCTGCTTGGGGCAGTGGTGGCCGGCGACCTGGAGGCAGCGGAGGTCGCCCTGCGGCGACTCAACCGCCGCCTGTCGCGGCCATTCGCGCAACAGCAGCAACAGCAGCACCGCAGTTGCATGCGAGGCGAAGAGCCTGGCGCTGGGCTTGGTGGTGGTTGCGGTGATGGTCGTGCTGGCACGTGCTCCAGCAGCGGGCGTGGCAGCAGCATGTGCGCCGATGGTGCCAGCACGTGGAGTGGCAGCACGTGGAGTGGCAGCACGTGGAGTGGCACGTGCAGCGACGGTGGGAGGAGCAGCATGGGCGGCTCCTGGGCGTCTGGCGAAGGCCGCTGGAAAGGTGCTGCTATCGCAAAACTTTGGGCTGGGAGGCTGGGAGCTGCAGTGTGTCAGCACTCAGCAACCACGCTTCTTTGTGTTGTTGCAAGGGAGCAGCCAAGCGGGGGTCCCAGGCAAGCGCTCTGATAGCGAAAGCATCAAGGGCCACCGCTCAAACCCGATGCGCAGGTGCAGGTGCACCGGCGAGACCAGGTGCAGGCCCAGGGCCAGGCGGAACGGTCGGCGGAGCGGGCAGCCAGCAGCCGTCCCTGCTACTGGTGGTACAGCAGGCGGAGAGGCTCGCGGCAGCGGAGGCGGCCAGCTGCAGAGTGGCGGCGGCGCGGCTGTGCGGACGGAGGTGGGCCAGCTCGGCCCTCGCAGCCAGCATGCGGCAAGAGGTTGGGGAGTTGCCTGTCGGTGCCGCAGAGATGGACGCAGCTGCATTCAGCGAAGGCGCGTTGGTCGCCCTGACTTCCGCCGCGGCTGACACCAGGTGCGGGGATTCGGCTGTCAGTCACTACTTACTACAGGCAGTTGGTAGGCCCGTCGCCCCGCATGGCGGGTTGCCTTGTATGCCTCGCGTGGCCCCAATGCCTGTCCCAAATTGCTATAGGGGGTTGGGGGCCTGGCCCCAGCCGCGCCCCCAACCCCCTTCCACGCGCCGCACCACAGGTGCCACCTCGGCTGCGAAGCCTTGCTGGTCGGGGCGATGCCGCGGCTGCTACAGCCGCCCCGCCCGCCGTGCGGCAGTAGCAGCAGTGCTGACAGGAGCGGCAGCACCAGTGTCGCCCACTCTGCAGTGGCGCTGCTGAACAATCTGGCAGCGCCGCGCAGTGAGACGCACCGACGCCAGCTCAGGTGAGGCGGACGCTGGATGTTGCCAAAGTTGCCCGGCACTCGTGCTTGACTGCGGGGGCCAGCATACGAGGGGGACCGGCTGGCTGTGAACCGCCCACACCCCCAATCGTTGACAGGCGCCTGGGGATTCTAGGGCCGCTGCTGGGGTACCTGGGCTCGGCGCTGTCGCCGCCTGCGACTGTGTCGCCGGCCGACCTCGCCGCGGAGCTGGGTGCGGTGGAAATGGCGCTGCGGGTGGTGGGCTGGCTGTCGGGGAGCAGCGGCAGCGGTGAAGGCGGCGCTGTGCAGGGCGGCGAGGCGGCGGATGCACAGGAGCTGCGGCGCCCGCACCTGCGCGCCGCCGCCAAGCTGTCCAACTTGCAGAGCCGGCTTCAATCGTTGGGGGAGCCCGTGGCCCCCGCCGCCGCCGCCGCCGCCGCCACCGCTTCCTCACCATACCAGCGGCATGTGCGGCAAGCGTGCAGTCAGGCAGACGCCGAATCCCCCGCCAGCCCGCTGCTTCGGACATGCCTGGCGCTTGTGGACGCCGTGCTTCGGCGGGTGTACGGCGGGTCGGCGGCCGCTGTGGCAGGCACGCCGTGTGGCCGACCCTCACCAGGGGCGCTGCGACAGCATGGAGCGCCTGAGCCGAGCGCATGGGAGCGCACGCCGGAGGCAGCGGCAGTGGGAGAGGCCGCCTGCTTCGACGGCATGACGTTCCAGAGTGAGTGGAGGCTGCCGCATGCGCGTGGTCGGGGTGAGCGCGCGTCGGCCTCATCCACGCAATGGCGCTCTGTGTTAGAGATTGCGCCTGACCTTGGCTTGGATTGGGACCTGGCCGCCGCACTGACGCGCTGACGCGCGCGCGCACCATGCGCACCCTGAGTCATGCAGGCGAGCTGGTGGTGGGCGGGCGGCAGCTGCAGCTGCTGAGTGTGGTCCGGCGCCACGAGGAGCGGCGGCCGGATGGCAGCGTGGAAGTGCGGTACACGTTTCAAGACCGGGTGCGTTGCACCCGCAGGCCTGCGGGTTTCGGCGGTTGTAGACAGCGGGGCAGCCAACGTTTTGCAGTTGCTGCGGCCCTGCAGTGGGCATGTGTAAAGACCGGCACTAACGTGCTTCTGACCGCCCGCCTCACGTCCCGCCACGGCGTTGCCTGCTGCGTGCAGGTGGTGCCCAGTCCGACGTGAGAGCCGGGTCCTGGCCGGATGGGCGGCAGCTGGCCAGCGTCGTTTCCTGCTAAACTTATGCCCAGCCCCTACAAGGGTCGCCCTCCAGATCGATCTGACGCTGTCACACATGTAACATTCCGGATGACCCGAATACTGTGGGGGCATGACGCACCAGGGGAACCCCTGTGACGCACCCGCGGAGCGGCGGAGGGGACTGTAACATTCCGGAATGTCCTCGCCCCGCCTGTCCTCCTTGGGCCTATCCACCCAGCCTGTCCACCCTGACCGCGCGGAAACAGGCGCCGGCCGGCGCCTCCTCCATTTTGCCACCACCGACAGCCGAAAAGCACATGGAAGCAAATGCCAGGCCTGGTGGGGTAGTTTCCCATAAACTCAAACATGGAAGCAGAACCTGTTCGGCTGTTCCCGAAGTGCGCTCGACAGGCTCGATGCACTGAAGCGCCCAGACAAGACATTGCTGTGCGTGTGAAGTAGCCACTAGCCAGCACCTGCCCATTACCACGCGCACGTCATCCTGCTCGCTGGCGCCTGTGGCCCTGCTAGCGATCGCCTCAAGCCCACGTTGCGCCACGTGTGCCAAACCTACGCGCCGGCCTACCCAAGGCCCGCAGGCCGCAGCCCTCACCTCGCCCCACGCCCCTCATCAACAGCGCCACCGTGCCTCCCGACAATAACCCACACCCCGCCGCGCCCGCTGCTCTCCAGTCGCACCTTGCAGCACATCCATCTGGCCGCGCATCACGTCCATCCCGCCCGGTCCATCCCGGTCCATCACCAGCGCGTCTCCGCCACACCTCCCGTCCCCGAAGCCCCCCTGCTGGTCTTGTGTGCTCTACTGTATCATTATTCCAACCATCCTCGCGACCCCCTTCATAACCTTGCAAACCCCCACACCCACACGCAACCACGGCCACATTCGCGGCCCTCTCTCTCACACGCGCAGCTGGTCTCTCACACGCGCAGCTGCTCTCTCACACGTACAGCTGGATGAGCTCGTCCGACACGGCTGCGGGCGTGAGCACTCCCAGGTCCGTGACCAGCAGGCTGATGCACTGGGGCGGCGTGTAGTCGCGGGAGGGGTTGATCACCTGGCGGGATGGGTGGGTGGAAAGGGTATGGTGATGGATGCGGTCATGGGAGGAACGGCACCGGCGGCTGAGTTGGCGCATTTGGGAGAGGTCGGAGCAGGTGTGGCGGCGGCGGAGCTCACCGCATTTGGCCCTGCAGCCCTCCCGACCCTCCCCCGCCAGGGGAAGAGCTTCCCTCCCCTCTCCGTTTGGTAGTCGGCGTGTAAGCGTGTTCCCTCACGGTGTGCCTTGCACGCCCGCTGCCTCCCCCCTCCTGCGCTCACGTTGGCGCGCGGCGGCAGCATGGGCCCCACGTCCAGCGGCTTGCGCTCCTCGGGCAGGTCGGCCTGGCCCAGCGGGTACAGCCGCGCGAACTTGTACGACTCGGCCGCAACGTAGAAGGGCTTGGAGGCGGCCTGGGGGCGGCGGTGGTGGTGGGTTCCATGCAGGATTCATGATGACGAGGTGATGGGGGCGGGCGTGGGGGCCGGACAAGGGAGCGGTTTTCGGGCGGGGGGAGGTGGCTGAAATGAGGGCTCGCGGCCGCCCTGTCGCCCTCCCGCGCCGCCACGCACCTGCGCCGCCAGCGCGATGCCGTACGTGCCCAGCTTGTTGATGATACCGCCGTTCTCCACCACCGCGTCCGCGCCCACCAGCACCATGTCCACCCTGTGGGCGCGGGAGGGCGCAAGGGGAGGAAAGCGGTGGGTCCGGGGAAGGGCGCGAGCAAGGGATGTACGGCACTGAAGCCCTGAACTAAGCGAACCGCCCGTTCCATCGCCGCCAGCCCTCGCCGCCTTCTCTCCCCCTGATGTTTCCTTACGGCATGGGTTCAGAGTGACCCCCCCTTCCCTCCCCTCCCACCCCCCACCCCGCGGCGGCCGCACCGGTCCATGATGTAGGCCACGCAGCTGTCCAGCACCAGCGTGACGGGGATATTCTCCGCGTCCAGCTTCTTGGCCATGGTGATGCCGGTGCCGTCCGGCCGGCCCTCCGTCACGATCACGCTGAACTGCATGCCCTGTGGAGGCGGCGGTGGGGGGGGGCACCGGGGTGCGGGGTGGGGGCTTGCAGGGCTGAGATGGTGTTGGTAAGGGTTGGGGTTGGGAGGGCGGGTGGGTTGCCGCAGGGAGGGAGGTATTGCGCGGTAGGGCGTGTCAGCTCAAGCGCGCTGGATACGGCCGTGCCGGGGCCTGAGCCCCCCACACGTCCCCAGCCTACCGCCCCCGCGACCCCTCCCTTTGTAGTGGGTTTGGAATGACCCCCGCCATCAATCTCCCACCCTCCGCTACCCCCCGATCATTCGTTACTCCTTAGCTTGGGCAGCCCCTCCGCACAGCCCCTCCGCACAGCCCCTCCGCACAGCCCCTCCGCACAGCCCCTCTGCACACACCGCCCCCTGCACCCGCCCCCACCCCCGCCCCCGCCCCAGCCGGCCACTCACGCTGGAGAAGGCCTGCTGCAGCAGCCGCAGCACCACACGCGAGTAGCCGTGCGTGAGCACGGTGCAGTTGCTGCGGATGAAGCGCGAGCCCAGCTCCGCAATGGTCTGCCGCGCCCTGTAGCCGCCAGCCGCCGGCCGCCGCAGGGACGCATGGGGGCACACACGGGAGTCATCAGCCTCGGCCGCACGCGCGCACTATTAGTTTGCACGCGTGCGCTGCGACCCCATGCCGGCCCAACTATCTATGCCTCCTGCGTCCCAAGCCCTCGACATGCCATCATGGCTAGCCAGGTGGCCGCCGTGAACAACACCGCTGGCTTGGGGCCCCGCGCGAGTACCGCGCCCAGCCCGCGGTGCCCTCCACGGCCCCGCGGCGTGGACACGGCCCCCCGCCTGCCTTCCCTCCCCAGTCCCCACCCAGCCGCTGCCCCCCCCCAGCCGCGCACCGGGTACTGGTCTCCGCAAAGTGCAGCCCGCGCTCAATGAGCCGCGCCTTTGCGGTCTCAATGTCCTGAGGGGCGGGCGTTTGGGTGGAGGCGCGTTGGCACGCAGGCGAGCCGTAGGCGCCGCGCATCGCGCGCTCGACGGTACTCGGCGCTTGGGTGGCGCAGCCCCCAGATAGCAGCAGCAGTGCCGTTTTTGGCTAGGGCGGAGAGCCTAGCCCGCCCTGCTGCACCGCACGGCTACCAGCGCCGCCTGGTGGCTGCCCCGGCCCGCCCCGCCCCGCACCGCACCTTGAGCTCCAGCGCGCTGGTGCGGGTGGTGTACCGCAGGAACAGCTCGCAGCCGGCCTTCAGCGAGATGTTGGTCGGGTTCACTCTGCATGGACACGTGCGCCCGTGCATGCAGGTGCATACTTCGGAGGCGTCGTTGCCGGCGGTGGCATGCGGGGGGCATTGAGTGCCGGGCGCGCACGGCCGTGTCCGAAACCCACACGCTGAGCCCCTTCTGACACGCCCGGAGTGCACCCCGCGCCAGCCTCCCCACCGTTGGAGCGCCTGCGCCGCGTCCTCCAGCTCCTTGCTCATACCCATCAGCGTCGCTGCCGTACTCCGCTTGATGACCGCGGTGAGGGCCATAATAGCAGCCACCGCGAACGCCATCTCATCATCGCGGCTCAGCGCGTCATGGAACTCGCGCACAGCAATCTCATTGAGCGTGACTTGTGTGCTATTCCCCGCTGTTTGGAATCCCTCCTGCGTCTTTGCTGCAGACTCGTAGAGCTTGTTCCCGCTCGGGCGGCGCTGCAACATGTTCGCCCGCACACTGCAACCGCTGGTATTATGAGTTTTATGTTCAGGTCGATAGAGAATTGGTGGACCGCTGCGCGGTGCGAGATGATCAGCGCGACGATGGAAGGTCGGCCTCGGTGAACCTGTTGGGTTTCACGCTGTGCAAGTTAGTATTGTGATTACATACTATCTATTCATAAATAGCAATCCTGGTTTGTTATTCTAGCCTTTCCCTTCATTTCGGACCAGTCTTGGTTCCATCTGGCTGTCGTCTCCGTCAAGCGGAGAGCTCATGAATTGCGTGTTTTCGCGTGAATACCAAGCATGTCCCTGAAAAATTCAACGTGCGTCAGCCGGTCTTCTCGGCCCTGAACGGGCCCGTTCACGAGCGTCAGCGAAATGGCAGCAGCGTCAATGCTCCCGCCCGTGACAGAGGCGTTGAGCCTCTTGGACGTCAGCTTTGTGAACAACGAATGGTGCGCTGGGCAAGCGGGCGCCTGTCTGCGCGGTCAACGATGGAAGCGTCCGCTCACCTCGTGACCAACTCGCACGCGCGCAGGCACGGCACCCCAGCCACAGTACGCCGCAGCATACAAATTCTCGTGGACCACATCTCGGTGCAGAATGTCCAGCTGCAGCGCGTGGAGGACATACTTGCGGCCTTTGGGAACCCAAGCCAGTCTGGCGGGACCGTGTGGAGCAAACTCGGCCAAAAGGCCGACCTCAGCCGGGTTGAGAAGCTGGAGACGCAGCTTGACGGTCTATTGGGCGAGTGCGCACAGCTGCGCTCAGCGCAGGTGCGATCGGGATGAGCAAACCCTACTCCTGTGCTCTCTCCTGGGCGGGGCCTTCCTGGGCGCACCGTGTCTCCGCAGCCGCACCGTGCACGCCACCTTGCCACGCCGTGTGCCCCCCTCCCCGCTGTGCCGCAGAGCGCCGCCAGCCACGCGCACGACGACGTGGTGTCGCGGGTGGAGCTGGTGCGCGACTCGCTGGGCAGCCTGGAGGCGCGGCTGGGGCTGCCGTATGGGCCGGACAGCAGCACCGCCGGGTGAGGCCGCCGGCAGCGGTCTGGGCTCATGCGCGGTTGTGCAGCGCGCGCGTGCGCCTAGTAGCTGTAAGCGCACTCCGGACGCGTCGCCACGTGCATGCGGTATGCTGCTGACGGGGCCCCGGGGCTCGGTTCCCACAGGCTGGACCAGGCCGGCGGGCGGGGCCACGGCCTGGCCTCGCCCAGCAAGCTGGCGGTGGCGGCGGCGGGCGGCCTGGTGCCCAGCCTGCCCACGGGCTCCGTCATGGACCGCCTGTCGCGGCTGGAGCGGCGCGCGGACGCGCTGGTGGAGATGGGCAACAAGGCAGAGGTGGGTACCGGTGATAGGGGCTAGCAAGGGCTGGTGGACGGCAAGTGCGTTCTGCGCGGTCAACTCCTGGTGGTGCAACAAGCTGTGAATGATACACGGGGGGAGCGGGCAGGGTGAGGCGGGCGGCAACAGGCAATGCGTCTGTGAAAATGGGGTAATGGCACGGGCACAGAGATGTGGGCGATGGCCGTCACGTTCCAGGGGCAGAGCTTCCTCCAGGCGTGAGCAGAGCTTCTTGCAGGTGACCGTGCGCTTGACTGGGTTTGGTGCTCCCTGCAGGACGAGTCGGCCATGCTGATGGCCAAGCTACGGGAGCTGGAGCCACGCATTGAGGTGCGGGCGCAGGGCGGGGGGTTGTGAATACCATCCGAAGCTAAACCAAGCTGAACTAGACAAGGGGCAGGCAGGTGCAGTTTGCGGCAATACAGGGTAGCGGTATACTCTTGTGTTTCGGGGTGAAGGGCGTAGACGGGGGTGTTGTCGACCGCCCGCTGTCGCTGCTGCCGTTCACGTCTCCGCGATGTCGGCTGGGGGGCAAACTCCATGCATGCGGGCAGGTAATTTTGCTGCAACCCCATACCGCAACCCGCGGCCCCAACTTCCTGCAGGTGCAAATCTCGCACTTGCGTGGCGACATCAAGCAGGCGCTGCAGCTGGCGGCAGCGTCCACGCGCCTGGAGGCGGAGCAGGAGAGCAGCATGCGCGTCAAGGAGGCGGAGAAGCGCATGCTGACGCGGATACATAGTGGGTGCGGAAAGGCTAAGGAGTGGTGGGGCCTGGGGCAACCAGCAGTCGGCATGGGGCCCTTGCGCGATGCAAGGGCGCCCAGGCACCGGTACAGACACACCGGTGCGCGGCACACGGTGTCGGGCTCCGACACACGTGGCCCTCCTGGCTGCTCGCAGGCGTGGAGTCGGCGCTGGAGGGCAAGGTGGCTGCGGTGTCGGCCCAGGCGGGCATCACCATCAACACCGAGCTGGACAAGCGGGTGGACGCGCTGTACGACCACGTGGCGGCGCAGGTGGGCAGCGCGCGTGTTAGAGAGCACAAGGAGAACAACAAGAGACAGTGCATGCTATAGTTGGTGTGTGTGGGCGTGCGTGTGTAAGTAAAGGGACACAAGGAAGGTTGGCGGCAGCATGGGGAGCGGAAAGCACGCTGCACACGCCGTGGCAAGCCGGGTTGCGGCCGCCGTGCGGACCCAGCCAGCCCACCATCGCGCCAACTGCCCTTCGCCGCAGGTCCAGCGGCTGTGCTCCGACATGGACCAGCTGTCGCGCGAGAAGATCGACATGTCCGCGCTGGAGCACTACTCGCAGCGCGTCAGTGGCCTGTTCGAGGGCGTGGCGGGCAACCTGGCGGATGAGGTGGCGGCGCTGACGGGGGCGCTGCGGGCGGAGGTGGCGGCGGTGGTGAAGGAGACGGCGGCGGCGCGCGAGCAGGACCTGGTGGGGCAGGGGCTGCGGGCGCGGGTTGTGGGGCCCTCGCGGCGCGGGGTTATGTCGGAGAGGCACCGCGCACGGCCTGTTGCATCATGTCCAGCCCGCGGTGCTGGTGGTAGCTGACGTCGTGGGGGGGGGGGGGGCTGACATTTGTTGTTGCAGGAGCTGCACGGGCGGGTCAACAGCGAGATGCAGGACATGCGGCAGCTGGCGGCGCAGGTGCAGGAGGCCATTGCGTCCATGAAGGTGGGGTGGGGGCGCGAGCGCAGGGGGCGAGGCTCGTGGGCTTTGCGAGCTGGGCATGCAGGCGTGTCGTCATTGAGGAAGGGCATCCACCAATCGGGCTAAGCATGGCACGCGCGCGTACCGCGCATGCTCTGTCCTTGCAGGAGACGCTGTCCTCCACGCCGCGTGTGGTGGAGGAGACGCGGTCGCTGGCGCGGCAGGCGGTGTCGGACGTGGACCAGCTGCACAAGGCCGTGGCAGGTGGGTCCGCGGGGGTTTCGGGACCGCGTGGCACCTTGCGATCTTGGGTCGTACATCTGAGCAATGGTGGGTGCCTGCATTTGCACAGGCCTGAACACGGCCATGACCAGCACCGGCAGCGCGCTGGAGCTGCAGTCGAACAAGCTCGGCCAGCTGTCGCACAAGCTCAACGGCCTGCACCACGACCTGGCCTCGGTCAAGGACACGGTGTACGGCAGCGCGGCCACCGCGGCGGCGGCGCTGGAGCACGACGGCGGCGGCGCCGGCGGCCTGGTGGGAGGCACGTCGGTGAGTCAGGGCTTTGCTTAATGAGGACACTCGCATGCTTGCCAACATCAGTCCCGTTGCCTGTATGCGCATCGCTCATCAGTGCAGTTTACCACTATCCCGATATCACCCTTCCGACAGCTCCTCTCCAAGCTCGCCAACCTGGATCGGGCCATGGCGGACATCACGGGGGCGCTGAGCGTCAAGGTGCGTGTGGGTGCGGCGATGAGCCCAGTCGCCACAACACTTGCACAATGTGCTCATCCCAACCCCTGCACTCCGCCAACTGCACTCGCGCCCCCCCCCCCCAACATCACATGGGACACGCAGGCGGACGACTCGCTGGCGCGCGACCTGGAGCGGCGCGTGGCTGCCCTGACGCGGCAGCAGGATGTGACGTCGGAGGGCCTACGCAGCCTGTCCGCCACCGCATTCAAGCGCTCGGACGAGCACGCGTCCCAGATCCAGCGCCTGACTTTGGTGAGCTGCGGGCGGTCCTCATTTGACAATTGCTAGTCACCAGTTTGCTATGTGCCTGATGCGTCCCTGCATGCTTGTCATGCCCCGCGGTAATTCAATGTCAAGGGTTAGCCAGCAATCCTCGCGACATGCCTGCGGGCCGCACCTCCCGCAGGCTGTGACCGGCAACTTGGAGGAGCGGCCCACCACCACGGCGGTGAAGCACATGGTGGAGACCGCCGCGCTGGAGGTGCGCGAGCGCTGCGACAACGCGCTGTCGCCGCTGTGGGACGCGGTGCGCATCCTGCAGTCCGGCCTGCGCGATGCCGCGGGCGAGCTCAAGGCAGTGGGGGCCAGCGTCAACAACCTGCAGCAGACGCAGGTGCGCGCGCTGGCAAGGGGTTTTGCAAGCTCAGAAGTTTCTGATCATGGAACGCCGGGTGCAAGGGGGGGCGGCGGACGTTGTGAATACGGGTACAGCGCGGGGGGGATGCCGGCATGTAAGTCTCATGTGCGGCATGCCGTGCGCCCAATGCATCAACGACATCGCCACATGTTCGCTGCGACCTCACAGTCGGACTCGCGGACGAAGCTCGCGGCGGAGCGCGCATCCATCATGGCGGCCCTGCGCAAGGTGGGCACCGCGTCGGCGCGCACGACATGCACGACCCCGCGTGCCGTTTACTGGCGCGCTGCCTATAACCACGCGTTGCTGTGCCCGTCGCAACTGGCTCACGACAACCGACGCGTGTGGCCACAGGCGTTGGACGAGGAGGTGGGCGCTCTGCGCGCGCAGCTGCAGGAGCGGCTAGGCGGCGTGGAGGGCGACGTGCGCCAGGCCGTGGAGCAGCTGGACCTGCACGCACAGGTAGGGGGGGGGAATGGGGTGGAGTAGTCTTTTCCCATTCCCAAATCAGCCATTGCCTTTGGGAGGTTGTGAGTACCAGCCCAAGCTAAACGAGAAAGGGGGACAGGGCTGGGTGGGCCGCCCTCTTGGCTTGGGATGGCTGGGTGCCTTGGTGATGCGAATCTGTGGCATCACCCTGGGGGGGGGGTTGTGAATACCATCCCAAGCTAAACCAAGCTGAACTAGACGAGGAGCAGGCAATGCAGTTTGCGGCAATACAGGGTAACGGTGTACTCTTTCGTTTTGGGGCGAAGGGCGTAGACGGAGCGAGGTCGGCGCGCCGTCGACGAAATGCCACCCAGGCTCGGCTCGCGCACAGCAGAAACAGACACGCAAACACGCAAATGCAAAACACACGACTTACCTGGCGACCAGGAAGATGACCCCGGCGCCAGGCAGCAAGCGGGGGATCAGAACACAAACTCTGACCACCGAGACCTCTGGTGCCGGCCCATGCTGCAGCTGCAAGACAAGCTGACGCGGCTGACGTCAGCGGTGGAGGAGCAGCTGGCCGCACAGGTGAGGCAGGGACACGCATGCCGCGCCGGGCTGCAGGCCTCGTGCTTTGGGCATGGGCAGTGCTGACAGACTGACTGTTGGCGTCGACGTGCAGGTGGCCGCGTGGCGCGCGGGCAACCACCAGCTGCGCAGCGACCTGAACGGGAAGGTGGAGTCGGCTGCGGCGGGGCTGGCGGCGCGCGTGGAGGCCGTCGAGGTGACCTGCAGGCAGCACACACAGGACCTGCAGGTGGGGCGCACAGCGAACCTAGAATATGTCTGTGCTCTGACGACTGCCTGGCGCGCTTTCCGGGCGCAATACGCTGCTGGGCTTTGATGCCAGCCCTTCTGATTTTCAGGCGGCAACGGAGGCGGCGGCACAGAAGCCCAGTGAGGCGACTGTTCGCGAGGTCGCCAACAGCCTGGCGCGGGCAGCGGCCAAGCAGGAAATCACGCGGTACAGCGAAAAGGACGACATGAAGTGGCAGGTGGGCCGGTGGCAGGGCGCCGGGTTGTATGAGGACCGGCGGCAAGACGCAGGTGGAGAATGCTGGATTGCTTCAAGTCCTGGACCGAGTGCGTGGCTTCGGCGGTGTTGACCCAAGCGCCCGCGCCGACATTGACAGGTGTGGCTGGAGCAGCACACGCGCAGCCAGGAGCACCTGGTGACGCAGGGCGACCTCACCGGCGCGCTGGAGGCCTCGGCCCGCCAGATCAAGAGCGAGCTCGACAGCGCCGCAACCACCCGCACCGACGAGGTGGGCCGGGGCATGGGGTGCAATTGTGGGGTGCAACGCTGTGCGGGCTGGGTCATTAAGTGGATGGCCCCCTCTTGTGCTTGCAGCTCCGGCGGGCGTTCTCGTCGCTCCGCGGCGAAGTGGATGGGCGGCTACGGGCCACCGCCAGCCGTGTGGAGGTGGCGGAACTGCGCATCCAGGTACGGACACTGGGCGGGTGATTGCATGCGAGGGGGCCTGTGGGGCCGGCGACTAAAAGACACTGCATAATGATAATGAGCCAAAACCGTGCCATACCGACCGTGCCTTTTGTGGCCATGATCAGGACTTGGAGGCCTCGGTCGACCGCTGCGCCACCAAGAAGGTCAGTGCCTTATGGAGCTTGCGCACGGACAAACCGATTCTTGCGGCACTGCCGGCATCGATTGCACGCCGGTACGGGCGAAGTGCGGCGCCTGTCTGACTAAACCCGTGCGTTGACGCGTCGGCTGCAGGATTTGGAGGACCTATCGTCTTCGTCCATGTCGCAGCGGGCTGACCGGGCGGGGCTGGAGGCGCGGGTGCGGCAGCTGGTGGAGGAAGTGGAGGACACGGCGGCGGGGCTGTCCGTGCTGCGCGCCGAGGCCGTGACGCGCAGGTAGGTTCCAGGGCGCCACTCCCCTGGCTGCCAGTCACTCACTCTGGCAACGTTGCGTGCCAACCCTGCTGCTTGCACTTTGGCGATGTCTGTCGTGCCTTGCGTGCCCTGATTGGCCCTGCTCACTTGTTGCTTCTGAGGTATGAATGCCGGTACCGTATGCTTGCCGTGCCGTTCCGTGCAGCGAGATGGTGGGCGAGCTGGCGCGCAAGGTGGACCTGGCCACGTACCTGGCGCAGGGCAGCGCGCGGGCAGCCGCCGCAAACGCCGGTAAGCGCGCATGACGCCGCTGATATAGTTGCGCTGATGTAGGGAGAGGGAGACCAGCGTGACGGTGGCCCACGGCGGTGGCCAACCTGGCCATGCCTTGCCATGCAGGTGCGCTCGTGGGCGCCCGTGCCGCGGACGCTGGGCGAGCTGTACCACCTGGCGCAGGCGCAGGCGCAGCGGCGGCGGCCCGTGTGTTGGAGCGCATGCGCCTGGATTCTGAGTCTTTAGTTTGAGGTTGCCACTGCGTGAGGTCCCGGAGACTTCTGGGACTGACGCGTTCATTGGAGTCAGGGTGGATGGGTGAGTGGCTTGGCGGGCGCGTACGTGCCCACCCAATCGGTGTTGCACCGCGCAAACCGCTCAAATCGCGGACACGATGGTCGCGGACGAGCTGATAACCTATCGTTTCTCGAATACGCGTGCGCGCGAGAGCAGCACGAGAGCAAGCCTTCGTTTTGCTTGCGGCATGAGGCCCTTGCCCATCGATCCGACGTGTAAACTTTAATACTCGTTTTGGTTCAACACGGCGTATTTCTTAATAGCTTTTCCTCCAAATCTCGACACCATGCTTGCCTCTCGCTCTGTCCAGCGCGTTTCTGTGACCCGGCGCCAGGCGCTGGTGGTGAAGTGCTCCGGAAACGGCTCGTCCACTGGTGTTTTCCACGAGGGCCAGAAGGTCAAGGTGGTCGCTTCCATCAAGGTCTTCCACGCACCGAAGCACCACGACGGCATGGACCTGAAGGGCATGGAGGGCACCGTGCAGAAGGATGTCACCCACTTCAAGGGCAAGACGCTCTCGGCGACGCTTCCGTACCAGGTTCAGTTCATTGTGCCGGGCGAGAGCACCACGGACAAGCACATGAAGTTCTCCGCGCACCTGGTAAGCAAAGATGGCGCGTGCGGGCGGCTTTCCTTATCCTACGCGGCCGCTTACAACTACATGACGCCGAACTGCTCCATTCACAGGCTGAGGACGAGATTGCCGCGGCGTAAGGTGGAGGCTTGGCGATAGGAGCTCGCTCCAACGGAATAAGCATTTGCTAAGCGGGCGCTTGCCCAGCCTCAGCACCGCGGAGTTTGGGCATGTCGTTGGTATTAGGTCCGGACTGGTACGTTCTGCACCAGGTGGCTGTGGACGGGTTTGCCCGCGGCTGCGAGGTGGAGAGTACGCTCGGGTGTGTGTGTTTGGGTGCGTGTGGTGGGGGCTGCATCCCTGAGTGCGCGTGGCCGCAACGTGGAGTGCATATTCCTTCTGGCGATGTGAACAGATTGCGTCTGAAAGTGGATTGCATGGTGTGCTGGTGTTGATCACAAATAAGTGTGTGCCGAGGCAGAAGCAGGGGGCCGTGCAGCTTGGCGCTGTGCCGGTCGAAGAAGAGGAATGCATTGGATAGGTGCCGTAGGCTTTTCTATATGGTGCGCCATGGCATAGAAGCTAGAATGTAGGAACCTCGGTGCGGCGGTGGTGCCGCTGGTGCTGGACTATTCGTCAGGGGATTCGTCCCCTGCTATTCGCAGTCCTTGTGAAGGTTGTCACCCTATCCACGTCCACGAGTAGTGTGCTGGCGGTCATGTTTCGTTTATCTTATCAATTTTGACAGGATCGTGTGGGGCCTATGCTGCCGGGCTGTGTTTGGCCGTGGGGGGCGTGCCGGCACGCAGTGCCTGCCATGGGCGTGACACGCCAAGCGGTCGAGTCTGGCAGGATGTAAGCCCCGGACCAATAATATTGGCTTTGCAAACGTACATATCAAAATTGCAGTTCGTTATTTCACACCTTTCGAAGACTGCCGCCCAGAATTGGGGACTCAACTTTTGAGTGGCTCTTCCTGCGCCAGGAAACATAACTGACCTGCCATACTAACTCGTAGACGCTCAGAAACAGAGCGCGCACAGGTGAGGTTACTCGCAAGCACCGGGCAGGTCCGCTTGGGTCGCAACTGCTCGGCGGGTCGGGTCCAGCCGCTTACTCAGTTGGATGTGTATGCACGCCATGTGATTCAAACGGCTTGACTCCTGCGCGGGCGCGTTTTGGCTCGTCAGCGCCGGACATGCGACTCTCGCATGTCCGTTTCTCAGCTTTGCCACTGCAATGTCGGCATTAGTGAATGAGCTGGGTGCTGACTAGATCACACAGCGATGCGCGCTCTAGATTCAGCTTATGGGTCATGTCTAAAAGTCCTAGCCTCGCATGCACGTCCGCCCGCATTCCTGCCCGAATCAGCACAACAGCGCCGCGCTCGGAAGTGACGCGCCTGCCACGCTGCGAGATCACAGCGTCAGCGCTTGTTCGCGCTTAAGCTTGAAGGACTCAGCGCTGCGGGCGGTCAAAGCAACGCCGCGTGCACAGGCTCTGCGGCCCTACCATCCAGTCCCTGCCCCGCACCTCCTCGCAACCGCAGAGCCATGTCGGCCTATGACCTAGCCGAGGCGGACTATCTCACCCGCTTAACGGTGCGCCGCCTCGCGGAGCTCAACGCAACGCGCGCCAGGGTGAGCCCCGGGGGGGGGGGGTTGGGGGCTAAGGCAGGGGTTCCGCTGGGTTTAAGGGTCCACACCGTGCAACAGGTTGCGCGCGTCACCCCATTGGGCATGCCGGGCTGTGGGCATGCCGTTCAGCTCCTCCGTTTTGTGTTTTGTAATTCAGGTGGAGGCGCTGGAAGCCCGTGCGAGCCTGGCTGAGGAGTATGAGGTTGAGAGGCGCAAGGTGCGAGTTCAAGGCCTTGCAGCTGCACCCCCCCCTCCGTGTTGGTGTGCCAAGCGTGCAACCGTGTGCCTGTGGGCACTCCCAATTCCATGTCCAAAGGCTCACCCTGTCCCCTGTCTAGCTCGGTTGGTTGAGCTTGGGCAGATATTCACAACACAACACCGCCCTCCACCTGGTATTCACAAACCCCCCCCCACCCCCCACCCCCCACCCCGCACCCCCCCACCCTGTCTCCACCCGCGCTGTGCGCTGCCCCCCCCTCCCGCCGCCGCAGCTGGACTTGCTGCAGCGGCTGCAGGACAAGTACTCGGCGCTGAGCCCCATCGTGGTCACGGACGCCAGCCTGGCCATTGCCGACCTGCGGGAGCACCTCCAGGTGGGCGGCGGCGGGCGCGGCGGCAACGGCGGCGGGGGCAGCAGGGGGCGGGAGGGGCAGCGGCAGCGGGGGTGGTGGCGGGGGCTGGCGGGCTGGCTGGCGGCGGGTTGCGGTGGCCCCAGCCCGAGCCCAGCATGCAGGAAGAGGATGGGGGTAGTCCGCCGTGGTGGTGGTTGCTTGCTAAGGAGATCAGGCGACCGCATTTCCGCTGGGCATTGTGCCACGGCCTTTTCCTCCCCCGATGACCCCCACGGTTGACCCCCCAACCCCCAACCCCCCAACCCCCCTAACCCCACCACACCGCAGGGCGTGTACGACGCGGACCTGCTGTCGGACCCGCAGCTGCGCGCGCTGACCATGCTGCACGCAGTGGCCTTCTCCACGCGCACCCTGGACCGCTTCAGCGAGCCCGGGAGATACGCGCTGGAGGTGCGAGAGGGGGCTGG
The DNA here is from genome assembly GCA_016834605.1 of Chlamydomonas incerta. Classification (NCBI taxonomy): domain Eukaryota; kingdom Viridiplantae; phylum Chlorophyta; class Chlorophyceae; order Chlamydomonadales; family Chlamydomonadaceae; genus Chlamydomonas; species Chlamydomonas incerta. The sequence continues at coordinate 1,892,753 of JAEHOC010000017.1, read as the reverse complement.
GGCAGCGGGAGCGCATGGCAACTCAGGCCGGCTGGGCAGGTGCTGCGGCCCCCCGCCTTACGCTGAGGAGGTTGTACCGGCGGCCACGTGCGCAGCACGTTTGCAGGCGAGCCCTGTACACCAGGCGTGCACTGTGCATTTGGCCATCGTGTACGCTCACATGCCACAATCGTTGCTCCAATCGACTTTCACAAGCCGTGACGCCGCCATCTGCCCCGCACCCCCTGCTGCCGGCTTCCCCCCTGCGCCCCCCCCCCCCCCACTGCTACACTGCTTTGTACCACCTTGCAACCCCTCTCGGTTGGTTTAGCTAGGGCTGGTATTCACATCCCCCCTCACGGTGTGGCCTGTGCTGTGCTGTGCGCAGGGCAGCGCGGGCGTGCTGGAGCTGGGCGCCTCCACTCTGGCCATGTTCAGCAGCCGGGTGGGCGGCGCGGCGGCGTTCGCGGAGGCGTTCGCGGTGCCGGTGCTGGTCAAGCTGCTCAGCCCGCTGTACGCGCCGGTGGTGGTGGTCAACACCGCAAACGCCATCGGCAACCTGGCGGGTGCGTGCTCGTGCGTGGCTGTGGAGTTCTTTGTGTGTTAAGAGAGCACAAGGAGAAACGACAACAAGAGACCTTGTGGAGTTTTTTTGTGTGTGTGTGTGAGAGATGGGTTGGGTCGGACTGGCGGGCGAGGATGCCGGGTGTGGGCAACCCGGGTCCGATTTGGGGCGTTCTCACCTTGCTTGGAAGCAATCAGGGTTGGTCGGGCTGAGGCGGTAACCGGGGGGTGAGGGGCGCTGTGGTGTGCGCAACCAAGGTGATTCCCATCATTTGTTCGGTCCGCAAGCCCGCGCTCCCTTTGCGGCCCCCCACCCAACATCCTTGCCCTCCACCCCCACCCCCACCCCCACCCCCGCCCTCCGACCCCTGCCTGGCCAGACGACCTGGACATCCGCCTGGCGCTGCGCAGCGGCGGCGGCATCGGCGCGCTGGTGCGGCTGCTGCGGCCCGACTGCGAGGCGGCGGTGCAGGCGGCGGCGGCGGGCGCGCTGTCGCTGCTGGCGGCGCGCGACATCGTGGTGCAGGACAGCGTGCGCTACCTGGTGCGTGGCGTGGCGGGGGTAGGCGGGCGCAGCGGCTGCGTGCATGGGTGCAGCGCCGGGTGGACTGCGCTGATCTCATGCGCATCACAGGGGTGGGGCCCAAGGTGATGGTCGAGTTGGGGGGAAGGCCGCATCCCCACACACCACAACCTTTGCCCCCCCCCTTTGCCTGGCCCCTTGCTGCCTCCTTTCCGCCCATGTCTGCCCCGATACACTCCTCGTACCATCCCTGCACCACCACCACACCGCCCCCGCCCACTCCCCCGCCCACTCCCCCGCTACCCCGCCCAATCCCTTCCCCCCCTTCCGCCTCCCCCCCCCCCAGGGCGGCATCGACCTGCTGGTGGACCTGCTGGTGACGGCGGACGCCTACACCGCCGAGGCCGCGCGCTACTGCCTGCTGAGCCTGCGCCGCGGCAACACCAAGAACCAGGCCGAGACCATCGCCGCCATCCGCGCCAACTCCAACGTGGTGCGCAACGTGCGGCGGGTGGACCCCGAGCTGCTGCGATTCGAGGAGGGCACGCCGCGCGTGCGGTCCAGCTACGCGCCGCCGCCGCTGTCTCCCGCCGCCCTGGGCTACGGCTACGGCACGCCCACCAAGACGCTGGCGGCGCGGCCCACCACCGCCGACAGGTGCGTGGCGCGGACAGGGCCCCCCGCTGCTGCTGCGAGGGCGCAAGGGAGGGCGCGACGCATTGGGGCGGGCGAAAACAAACACTTGGAAACGAGCGCCCAGCCGCGCAGACCTGTCTGGTGCTCGCTGATGGTGCCGCATGCACGCGCTGGTATCGGTCACGCCTCAGCGCCCACCCCCACCCCTCGTGACCCACCTCTCCGCCTGCTGTGTTGCGCGCCTGCGCCCCCGCAGCTACCGGCGCACCGCCGCCGCCCTGGACAGCATGACCGGCGCGCTGGCCCGCTCCGTGTCGCCCGGCCGCTACCGGTCGCCCCTGGCCGCCGCCATCGCCGCCTCCGCCGCCGCCAGCCCCATCGCCACCGCGCTGCGCGGCTCACTGGACGCGGAGCTCGCCCGCGCCGCCAGCCCGCTGCGCAGCAGCCTGCGCGCCTCCACGCTGGCGGCGCGCTACAGCCCGCCGCCGGCCTCGGCGCTGGCGCTGGCGGAGCCGGAGGCGGCGCTGGGCGTGATGCCCGAGGTCGACGGCGACCTGCTGAAGCGCAAGCACCTGATCCGCTACACCGCGGAGGAGCTGGCCACGCTGCTGCAGGTGGGGGAGGGGGGCCGCGGGCTTTGGGGGGGGGTAGCCGTTAATGTGACGGTGTTTTTGTACATACGTGAACTGCCTGTGGGGGTGGGGTGGCGAGTGAATACCAGCCCAAATTAAACCAACCCAACTAGACAAGGGGCAGGCAAGTGCAATGGGGGGGGGCACAAATGGTGATGGGAAGTGTAGCAGGGTTGACATGGGAGGGGCGGGGGGGAGGGGGGGAGGGCTCTTTGAGTCTGCGTGGAAGCGTGCGTTGTGTGCGGGCGTGTGTGCTGGGGCATCGCCGCGGCTGGCAGGCTGGAGGGGCCTGGCCAAGGACACGCATCATTAGACTCACCCGCGTGTCAATGTGCGCGCCGCGCACCCCCACCCCCGTCAGGAGATGGGCTTTGACAAGCTGGACCTGCGCTCCTTCAAGCTGCACGCCGTGGCGGGGGTGGACCTGTTGGACATGAGCGAGGACGAGATGGTGGTGCGCCTGCTGCTGCCGCGGCACAAGGTGCGCGTGTGTGCGTGTGTTTCGGGTATCGGGTTCGGGTGTGTTGGACAACACATGGAGCCCAAGCCCGCGTTGGGTGGTATTGAAAACAAAGCAAACGTGTGTTTGGGGGGGGGTCAAAGTTGGGGCGGGGTTGGGGTTGGGCGAGGGGGGCGGGGTGCAGCAGGCATGGATGAAGCCCAGTGAGGCCAGTGGGTGGCAGATGTGTGAGCGCAGCTGGGCACAGTTTTCAGGGCGGGTAGTTGGGCTGCGTGTGGCTGCAAAGGCGCGGCGCGACTGCAGGACAAACACCGGCTGCAGTCTGCTGCAGGGGGTGCGGCGCCATGCCAGCCCCCGCCATTACATCCTGCCACGCCTGTCACGCCGAAGCCGTGACCCACCCCTGCACCACCTTGCTGCTAAACACCCCTGCTTGGCACCCCTGCTTAGCATCCCCCATACGCACTGACGCACACGCATGGGTTTGCTTTGGTTGGATTTAGCTTGGGATGGTGTTCACAACCCCCCCACTACGCTTCTATATACCATCTTTGCAACCCCCCCTCCTGCTGCTGCTGCTCCTGCTGCTGCTGCCGCCGCCAGGTGCGCAAGCTGCGGGCGCTGCAGCGCGCCGTGGCGCTGTTCGACCGCATCGCCACGCTGCCGCGCCAGGGCCGGCTGAGCGAGGTGGAGCTGCGCCTGTTCCTGGCGGCGCAGGGCTGCGGCAGCGGCGAGGTGGACAAGGTGGTGCGGCTGGTCCGCAGCCTGGTGCGCACCGACAAGCTGGACTTCGTGACGTTCTGGGACTTTGTGTGCGCCTACGACTGGATCGCGCAGGCATTCCGCATCTACGCCATTCCCGCCTGAGCGCAGGGTGTTGGGGCTGCTGGCGAGGGGGGCAGGTAGTTTTCTCCAATTCCCAAATCAACCATTGCCAACCCAAAACCCATGTGGGGGGCGCTGTCAGTGTGGACGGCGGGTGCCTGAAGGCCAGCGGCGATCAATCAATGGGCAGCAAGTGGTTATATCTGGTGCACGACGGGTGTGAATGAACCTGGCGGTGTGATGGCAGGATTGCTGCTTGGTGAGGATACTGCCTTGGGATTCGGTGTTTGATGCGGTGTCTCGGTGTGGTGAGAAGTTATGCGGGCAAGTATGCGGGCAGCCTGACTGCCCCGTCCGCCGGCTGGAGGCAGCAAGACTGCGCAGAGGTCGTGATTTGGCTGTGGATGAAGTAATGTCTGTTTGACATAGTGATGTACCGCCGTAAAGGTGGCAAGTACTGCTGGCTGGTGCACGTTTTGCTCCGCCGTGCGTGGGCAATGATATGTGATAGCGCCCAATCGGAGTGATGTCCAGAAGCGTGCAATCACAGGAGGGCGAACTTCGGGCACAACTGAATGGACTCCACCCCTGTTGCGATGTAGTTGTCACAAACGGCAAGAGGAGTAGAGACAGACAGCGTACACAAATAGACAGATGCACGCCATACAGCTAGCTGTGGCGCAAGCTTGAGTAGTCGACAAGAAGAGGTGTCTTTCCAGCACGGCTGGAAAAGTGAGCTGAGCCCACGTCACGTCTCACGTCTGCGGCCGAAGGTTTCGAAACTGCCTCATCTCCCGGACATAGCCGGGGTCAGTTTGAACAGGCACCGCCAGCCCTATGCCCAGTCGCGTCCAGCTATTGAGGCACAAACACAGTAGCACGACGTCCTGTAGCCGCAAAACTCCCGCTAGCTGCTGCGGCCGACTGCCGCAAGTCAAAAATAGGTGCACACACAACTGCAGCAGGGCGTGCCACTCTCATCCCATGCCCTGGTCCCACCACCACACACACCACTGCACACAAACGCATACCATAATCCTACCTCTTACACCTCAGGACCGAACGTGTCAACTTTACTGTGCATGTGTAAACGGGATGGCGACGACTGGAAAGTATACCATGTGCGCACGCTGCACTTCTAGGTGACAGGTAGGAATGGCGCACATTCCTGTACAACCTGTACTGCACTACACTCTTGCATGATGCTCACACACCACGCAACCCTGTCACGCACATGCATGAAAGTCCCCCGTCACGAGTGATCTAGTGGATCAGCGCAGACGAGTAATTCACAGGCACGGCAGGTGAGCGCCATATATTACGCAATACGTGCCCATCATGTCCGCGTCAACCTTGAACCTGTATCACATTCAGCAGTCGCACATTCAGTGTGGGGACGCAGGGCTACACAGAAAGTTGCGGGGGGGGGGGGCGGCGGGGCGGGACCGGCAGTTTGTTTACTTCGGAGAGGACAATTGTACCCGAATATCACACAAGTTTATCCTGCTAGCTGTTGTGTACCTGTCCCGTCGATTCCAGAAGCAGACCTACTAGACCCACCTGTTGTGCGGCCTGCTGCGCAAGCTGTGCAGAGATGGCCGCTTGTGCAGCCGACTGCTGGGCAGCGGTTGCAGCATTGGTTGCATTGGTGCTTGATTGTTGCGCATTGCTTGACGCCTGCTGTGCGGTGCTTGCAGAAGAGCCGGCGGCGTTGGCAGAGGAACTAGCGGAGGAAGCAGAACTCTTGGCGGAATTAGCAGCAGCACTTGCGTCATTGGCAGATGACTTGGCGGCCGAAGCAGCAGAGCCAGCAGTGTTGGCGGAGGTACCGGCAGCGCTTGCGGCATTGCTAGCGGTGGTGGCAGAGGAACTAGCGGAGGAAGCAGAACTCTTGGCGGAATTAGCAGCAGCACTTGCGTCATTGGCAGATGACTTGGCGGCCGAAGCAGCAGAGCCAGCAGTGTTGGCGGAGGTACCGGCAGCGCTTGCGGCATTGCTAGCGGTGGTGGCAGAGGAACTAGCGGAGGAAGCAGAACTCTTGGCGGAATTAGCAGCAGCACTTGCGTCATTGGCAGATGACTTGGCGGCAGAAGCAGCAGAGCCAGCAGTGTTGGCGGAGGTACCGGCAGCGCTTGCGGCATTGCTAGCGGCGTTGGCAGAGGAACTAGCGGAGGAAGCAGAACTCTTGGCGGAATTAGCAGCAGCACTTGCGTCATTGGCAGATGACTTGGCGGCCGAAGCAGCAGAGCCAGCAGTGTTGGCGGAGGTACCGGCAGCGCTTGCGGCATTGCTAGCGGTGGTGGCAGAGGAACTAGCGGAGGAAGCAGCAGTCTGGGCAGCAGAGGCGGCACCGCTGGCGTCAGAGGCTGACTTGCCGGCGGCAGTGGCGGAGTTGCTAGCTCCTTGAGCGGCAAAAATGGCATCCGAGACTGACTTGCTGGCGGCAGAGGCGGCACCGCTGGCGTCAGAGGCTGACTTGGCTGCGGCAGTGGCGGAGTTGCTAGCTCCTTGAGCGGCAAAAATGGCGTCAGCGGTTGACTTGCTGGCGGCAGTGGCGGAGTTGCCAGCTGTGGTGGCGGCACCGCTGGCGTCAGAGGCTGACTTGGCTGCGGCAGTGGCGGAGTTGCTAGCTCCTTGAGCGGCAAAAACGGCGTCCGAGACTGACTTGCTGGCGGCACTGGCGGAGTTGGCGGCGGCAGAGGCGGCACCGCTGGCGTCAGAGGCTGACTTGGCTGCGGCAGTGGCGGAGTTGCTAGCTCCTTGCGCGGCAAAAATGGCATCCGAGACTGATTTGCTGGCGGCAGTGGCTGAGGTGCCAGCTGCGGTGGCGGCACCGCTGGCGTCAGAGGCCGACTTGGCTGCGGCAATGGCAGACTTGCCGGCGGTAGTGGCGGAGGTGCCAGCTGCGGTGGCGGAACTGCTGGCGTCAGAGGCTGACTTGCTGGCGGCAGTGGCAGAGGTGCCAGCGGCGGTTGCAGAGGCGGCAGCATCACTAGACGAAGCTGCAGCGGCTGAGGCATCACCGTCCGCTGCAGCCTTGTCAACGCCAGCATCCGAGGCAGCGGTGTAAGCAGAATTTGCGGAGGTCTGGGCTGCAGCAGCAGAGCCCGCGGCAGCAGTTGCGGACTTGCCAGCATTAGCTTCGGAGGTGGCGGCGTTGGTGGCGGAGGTGGCAGCGTTGGTGGCGGAAGTGCCAGCGGCTGCGGCGGCATTTCCTGCGTCATCGGCGGACTTGCCGGCATTGGTCGCGGAGGCGGCGGCGGCGGTGGCGGAGGCGGCGGCGTTGGTAGCGGAAGTGCCAGCGGCTGCGGCGGCATTGCCTGCGTCACCAGCGGACTTGCCGGCATTGGTGGCGGAGGCGGCGGCGTTGGTGGCGGAAGTGCCGGCGGCTGCGGCGGCATTGCCTGCGTCATCAGCGGACTTGCCGGCATTGGTGGCGGAGGCGGCGGCGTTGGTGGCGGAAGTGCCGGCGGCTGCGGCGGCATTGCCTGCGTCATCAGCGGACTTGCCGGCATTGGTGGCGGAGGTGGCGGCGTTGGTGGCGGAAGTGCCGGCGGCTGCGGCGGCATTTCCTGCGTCATCGGCGGACTTGCCGGCATTGGTGGCGGAGGTGGCGGCGTTGGTGGCGGAAGTGCCGGCGGCTGCGGCGGCATTTCCTGCGTCATCGGCGGACTTGCTGGCATTGGCGGCGGAGGTCGCGGCATCGGCGGCGGAGGCGGCGGCGTTGGTGGCGGATGTGGCGGCGTTGGTTGCGGAAGTGTTTGCGTCAATGGCCGAGTTTGCGGCGGCCGCTGCATAGCCCTGTGCGTGCGTAGTCACCATGTTGCGGCTGGGTTATGGCTAGTTGCGTCAAAATATTGAGAGACAATCAATGTTCAAGCAAGGTGGGGCTTATCGACCGGGGAGCAGGAGCATGGAGTGAGACCCGACGCCACAAATGTAAAAACACGTTGCCGGACCTACCGGACCCCTCCCGCCCCCGACCGTTGAAAACCCCGGAAGTTGACAGACTAACCTGCGTGGTGGAGCGGTAGTCGGTTATCTTCGACTCCAGGTCGCTTTTGACGCCGTTGACGTATGCCTGTGAGCAGCCGAAGATTAGCTGAGTATGTGCATGTGTGTGCGTGCAGGGTTGCCCAGTACTTAGTACGCGTACTACGTACTACGCATACGCTGCCCTGTACGTTGGCATAATACGTCGCGTTGGGGGAAAACAGCGGGGGTAGGTGGGGGTTGGCTGGGGTGCCGCGGGCGAGGGGTGGTGAACATGATCCGTCCGTCGAAGTTCGCAAACCATGGCTGCTCTCCGCACCGCAGTTCTAACAAAGTGGGTGTAATATTCTAAGGAAATTCCTCTTGAAGACTAAGGCCGCGCAAATCCAAGTTTACATCGATTCGGGCATACATGGTGCGGGCACGCGCTTGGGCACGCTGTCGTTTTGGCCTTCCCGGCCTTCATTCCCGGCCGTCCCCCCGGATTTCGTGGCCCAGCATGCTATGCAACGTATTTTAACATGCTGTACTAGGCATAGTACGTGTATTAATGCGCGGATTATGGAGAGCGGATCATGTACTACGGTACGCAACCCTGTGCGGGTACGCTTGACTCGACATCCCGCGTGCGCATCTCCCAACCCAACCCCGGGTCAACCCGGAAGGGCCGAAAGGCGCCGATACCGGCGCCCAATCAATGCGGTTTCGATTGGGAATATCCCTTAACGTAAATAGAACTACCGGACGAAGTGCAGACTATGGAATATAGACCTGAGTCAAGAAGTTGGGGTCGCGAGTTCGGGTCCGTGGACTTCACAGGCCCCTCAGTCTTTCCCGGAAAGCCTTACATGCAAGGTACGTGCGAGTGATTGCGCCTAGGTGTTTATGGGTGGCACCGGTGCCTTTTCGTCGCGGACATCATGCGCATGACAACGAGCCCAGCCACGCGCGCGCTGGCCGTTAAATCGTTCGCTCAGCACCGTGCGGCCTGATCCTTGACGATCCCTCGCGCGTGCGTGACAGGTCCCCAAAGAACGTCCCGCCCCGTCGCGCCCCGCCGTTAATAACCCATGCCCACCACGGTTGCATAGTTGTTCAGCGCCGCTTGGAGGCTGGCGACCAGCGTCTCCAGCGTCTGTATCCGCGATTGAAGTTGGCCATTGGTTGACCCACTGTTGCCCTGCTGAAGTAGGTCCCGCGAAGAGAATGCAGGGGGCGCCAGCAACACGACCAGCACTATGCTTGCGAACACGCACGAAAGGTGACGGGCGCGACCCATAGTGACGCCGTATCAAATATACTATAACAAGAGTGTATCCACGTTCGGCCGTGTATGGACTGATGCTTGCCGCTGTCCCCTAGGCCCTAGAGTCGATGAAATTCACGCAGCAGCGGTTGGTCAACGACCGCGCTGCGCTAGAGATATAATGTGTCGGGTGCCTTATGCCTGTAGGTCTTTCAAGGCTTGTTTGATGCGTAATCTACCGGCTGCCAGGTAGGGCTCCACAATCGAGCACAATCGAGCAACGGACGGCCCAACCGCTGCACGAAGTGGTTCCAGCACTTCTCGACCACGAGGTATTACAAATTTTGATAAATTGTAAACAGCATTACTAGGGGCGGTCGACTTCGCGAGCAGCTAGCTTCAGAGTTCTCAGTGCGTTCGTGACTGCATCCTTCCGTGCCCGCCGGGCCGCTGTAACGGGACTTCTCGCCCGACAGTGGAGGCTAGGTGTGGGTTTGGGGCAAGGGGCAATTTTTGAACCCACAAGCATTTCTCTGACTGGCGCAGGTTTGACACTGACACAGTTGGCAGGCCGCATTCCAAGGCAAATTGGATCCAGCATGCAAAGAATCGCCTTTAGTGGCGCAATTTAGCATGCACAATATGTCTTGCGACACACATGCTTAGCGAAGACCTGCCAGGAACTTGAGCACCAGAGCACGTCAGAGAGCACGTTTAGTACTGAAACTCAGCAGAGCAGTCCTGCTGACATTGTATCGGCGCTATCGAACGGTTTAAAATTTGGCTGGATTCTGAGCGGCTCTGGCGTGGAGCCTCGCGGCACGTTGCGATAAACTTCCTGAGGATGGTTTTCGCGAACGCGTGTGTGGGGTTCTCTCTGGGCATTTTACTGGACCAAATCAGCCGTAGAGATACGCCGAGCTAGCCGGCAGTTCGGGGACGCGTTTGGCCCGGTGGTCACCATCAACGTCCTGACCAACGCCGCCAGCCGCCTCGCGGTGCGTCGCAATCTAGGGATGTGGATGACTTCGGAAAGGGGTCTGGGGATGTCCGGGGGGCGAAGCGGTAGTAGCGGGGGATGGGTGGGGTGTCCGGGCGCAGCCCGTGTTGGCCGGGCAGTACCGCCGGAGAGCGGGAGGGGTCCGGGGGCTGTGGTGTGCGCAACGTGTGCTCGGTCCGCGAGACCGCCTTCGCTTCGCTGGCCCCCGCTGCCCCCCGCCTCTGACCTGCGCAGACCACCTGGGCATGCTCCTGGCGGCGGTGTTTAGGCGGCGGCGGCGGCGGGCGCGCTGTCGCTGCTGGCGGCGCGCGACATCGTGGTGCAGGACAGCGTGCGATACCTGGTGCGTGGCGTGGCGTGGATGGACGGCGCGAAGGGGGGTGGCAGGGCTCATGGCGCGGGGTATGCAGGCGGGCGCGAGCACGCGTAGCATGCTACGTGTGAGGCACAGCAGTGGTGATATGACCGGGCGTGGGCGCGGAAAAAACGGCAGGTGAAGCGATACGAGCCTTGCCAGGAGAAGACCCAGGCGCAGGAACAGGCACAGCCACCCAGAAGGACACAGGCACAGAAAGCTGTGTGGGCAGGGCAGGGCGGGGCAACAGCAAGCAGGGTGGACAGGCAGGGTGGACACACCTGGTTTTCGGGTTTGGGTAGTTCGGGGCCCAGCACATGCCCAGCCGCTCGGTGGCAGCCGCCGACATGGCGTGAAGTTACAGGATGGGGGTGTGTGTGATGCAGTTACCAGCCCAAGCTTAATCAAACCAAACCAAACCAATGCGTGTGCGTCAGAGGAGGGCGGGCGTGCTGCCTGCGGGCGTGTGTGTGTATGTGTGTGTTGGATAACGTTGAACGAAGCCCCCCCAGTAATGCGTCGGGCTTAGAATGACCAAGCTCCTATCAAGTTGTTGCCTTGCCCTGGTAGTCATACTTTACCGCGAAAGCCTGTAACTCCCCACTTTGAAGTCGATGTACGGCCTGACCTCAACGCCCGCTGTCCGTAGCCATCCCGACAGGCGACAGAAGAAGCATAGGCATAGGGCGGCCGCTCACAAGCGTCTAGGGCAGGCAAAATGGGAACATGGCAAAGGCTGATGCACGGCGGCGTGCAGCAAGCAGGCTGGGTAACACGCAGCCCAGAAGGCGGCCCACCTGTGTTGGCAGCGGCGACCTGGAGGCAAATAGCGCAAGGCTGCATAGTTTCATGCCATGCGGCGGTCGAAGAGACGTTGGTCAATCGCGACAAGCCAAAGGGGGTTTGGAATGCGCATGCGTATGATGTGCGTGCGTGCGTGCGTGCGTGCGTGCGTGCGTGCGTGCGTGCGTGCGTGCGTGCGTGCGTGCGTGCGTGCGTGCGTGCGTGCGTGCGTGCGTGCGTGCGTGCGTGGGGGTGGGGGTGGGGGTGGGGGTGGGGGTGGGGATGGGGGGGGTAGTTTTCTCCAATTCCCAAATCAACCATTGCCAACCCGGGGAGTGGGGGTGGGGTGTGTGTGAGCGCGAGTGGGCTGCACGCGATGGGCTGGCGGGAGTCGGCCCCCCGCTCCCCATGTCAAGGCGGCACTGAGGCACAGTAGGCATGCTCGCGGCCGCAGTACCGTAGTGGCCGCGGTGGCGGCATCTATCAGTACGAAAGGCAATGCGGGCAGGCGGGTTGGCATACACTGGCGTCGCGGGTATCGCACCACGGCAGCAAAGAGCAACTGTAGCAGCGGAGGCAATAGGTTTCCGCGGATGGCAGGGACCCTGTTGCAGTGTAGCAGCGGAGGCAATAGGTTTCCGCGGATGGCAGGGACCCTGTTGCAGCAACACCCACCCCAAGGCAAGACATCATCAAACACACCCTTAGGGGAGCGGCCGGGCCCCACGCTAGCATGAGGGAGCAGCAGGCTGACACGCACTGACGCACCCACTCGTCCCCTCACGCGCGTATCCCCGCGTGCACTCGGTCGCTTGCAAGGAGCCTCCTCACGTGGGCAACCCGCCGCACAGCGCTCGCGCCCCACCACTCCTGCTCGCGCAGCGCAGTGACCGACCCGCTGTTGGGTGCGGCGGCCGCGGGTAGCGGTCCTGTATCCGAGGATGTATGCGTTGTGGGACTGCTTACTACTGCCCCAGCAGCCCCAGCAGCAGGATATGCGGGGGTCCACAAGGCGGTGGGTGGGTGCCCGGGTGCAGCTGCGGCGGCTCCGCGCGTGTAGTCATGGCCGCATGGTGGTGTGTGCAGTTGTCGGGGGGTCAGCACGACAGCAGCGTGCGGGCTGGCCGCTTGGGCGATTGAGTGCCGCAGCCGCGTGACCGTACCCGCCGAAGAGGGTACCGGGCGGGGGGTGGGGCCGGGCGCAGCTAGCAGGGCCAGGGATGGTTTCGGTGGCGCTGGGAGGGCAGCAGGCGGCGGTGTAGGCGGCGTGGGCGGCGACGAGGGCGATACGGTCACAGTAGTAGTAAAGGTGGGGGGAAGCGGCCACTAGTTGTGTGTGTGCAACGCGCCCATGGCCGTGGCGTGCGGAGCGTCCCCCAAATGTGCGTGGGCGCATCGGCTTTTCTCAGAGCCACCTAATGCTGTCGGTCCGCCGTCCGCACGAGCCATGGGGCCTCACGTACGGACAGGCGGAGGCCGCCGCGCCCGTCACGCACGCTCTGGGGTCGTGCGACTGAGCCCCGCCTGGCTTGACGGGGCGGAGGATGCGTCGTAGGCCTACCCTGCCGCAGTAGTGCGCGAGCCCGCGCTCTTAGGTGGGGGCTGCCTATTGCATGCAGTGGGCTACGCGCCTCTCCCGCCCGCAACACTTGATACGGCACCCCGGCATGCCCTGCTGGTGCTCCCGCCTCACTCGTGCTTTCATGACGTGCGACACCGCCGTTAGGCTGCATCACACGTTGCTGCCCGACCCGGCAGGGTTTGGCGTGCATGCACTCGCTCCGCCCATGGACCGAGGGCCCCGTTGAACAGTGCCCCGCCATGCGGTGCGTCGGTAGCCACACCTACCTCTAAGAGCAACATGGGACTCAAGTCACTCAACCCAACTAGCTTGGGTCTGACGAGCCTGTGTTGGTGCAATGCCTATGCTGGGCGCCACCCGCGCGCGCAAAAGACTGCCTCCCTGCATTCGTCCAGCCAGGCGGCCATGCTGTTGCTTGGTCACGGCGGAGGCCACTCAATTGCCGGCGGTGCGGTGCGTGCCGGTGTGGCATGCAGGGTTTGGAGGACGCTCTGCGCAGCCCGAGTGAGCTGCTCTGCTGCTGGCCTTGGATCCATCGGATCCAGCTGGGTGCATTCCAGCAGATCCCGGACTCCACGAGCGCATCGGGTGACGCGCGGCTGGCAACGCCAAAAGCAGTTTGTCGCTTACAGCTTGCGCTTACGGGCTGGCTACGCCCCCTGGCTTGCCGAAGTAACAGCGCGATGTGCAGCCGTCTTGATTGCAAGACCTTGGCACCTACATTATTACCAACCGCACTAAGCTCTGCAAGGGAGCGCATCGCTGGGCAGCCATGCGTGCGTGTGCGCACACCGTGTGCGGCCATGCACACCACCCACCGTCTAGCTACACCTGCTGCTCATGACACACTTGCTGCAATACGCACGGTCGGCGGCATGACAGGAGACACGTAGCTTCACGCCCCGGTTAACGCACGACTGCCTAGGTACGGTACAAACGCCTACGCGGGCTCCTTCAGTAGTGTGCTGTGATGATGGACGGCTCATCGCCGCTATGTACATCTTCAATAAACTTCAATACCACTAACCAAAATTCAATGTAAATATGGAGCTCCCAAGCATGTCTGTGATTCTTCTTTTTGTGGACAGACGGCCCCCCTGCAGCGGCCCCCCTGCATGGCCTCGGTCCCAGCAGCTACCAACCTACGGCCACGCCGCAAGGGTGATTGCCTGCTGCCCGGCATGCCGGCCTGCAGCTGGGGGCGCCTTAAGAGATGGCTGCCACACGAGCAAGCCGTCGTCAAGGCTTGCTCAACAGGGCTTTCAAGCTTGTGGGCATGCCTAACCGCTGATAACCTGCAGGCGTTGCGAGATACAGCGACCGGTAAGAGATGTGTCCACTTGTGGTCGTGTGGAGAGTCGAGAGGGCAGCGCATGGAGCCATGATAGGGCGCTTGCCTGAATATAGAGGCCTGCATCCCCCGCTTGATTGATCACGCATGGAACCCCCCAAGCAAGCATAATGCCATACCTGCTGTGCAGCCTGCTGAGCCGCAGTGGCGGACGAAGACGCGGAAGTGGCAGAGTTAGCGGCCGCAGTGGCGGACGTCTGGGCGGCCCTAGCAGACGACGAAGCAGCGGTGGCGGAAGCCGCGACTGCTGCGGCAGATGCTGCAGCAGCACCAGCAGACGCCGAGGAGGCATCGGCAGCTGACGCGGCCGAATCAGCAGACGAGCTGGCGCTAGAGGCCGAGCTCTGCGCAGCAGTTGCAGCGGTGCCCGCGGTGCTGGCAGATCCAGCTGCCGCAGTGGCCGAGTTGCCGGCGGCGGTGGCAGCGTTGGAAGCGGTGGTAGCAGAGGTGCCGGCGGCGGTGGCAGCGTTGGAGGCGGTGGTGGCTGAGTTGCCGGCGGCGGTGGCAGCGTTGGAGGCGGTTGTAGCAGACGTGCCAGCGGCGGTGGCTGCGTTGGAGGCGGTGGTGGCAGCGGTGGTGGCGGTGCTGGCGGCGGTGGTGGCGGCGGTAGCGGCGCCGCTGGCAGTGGTCGCGGACTGCGTTGCGGAAGTGGCGGCGTCGGTGGCGGTGGTCGCGGCGCCGCTAGCGGTGGTAGCAGAGCCAGCCGCAGCCGTGGCCGAGTTGCCTGCGGCGGTGGCGGAGTTTCCGGCGGCGGTGGCGGACGTTCCAGCGGCAGTGGCGGAGTTGCCGGCGGCGGTGGCTGAGGTTCCAGCGGCAGTGGCGGAGTTGCCGGCGGCGGTGGCGGATGCATCGGCGGCGGTGGCCGAGTTTCCGGCGGCGGTGGCCGAGGTTCCGGCGGCGGTGGCGGCGGTGGTGGCCGTGGTCGCAGCGGTGGTAGCGGTGGTGGCGGCGGTGGTGGCGGCGGTCGCAGCGGTGGTGGCGGTGCTGGCGGCGGTGGTGGCGGCGGTGGCGGCGGTGGTGGCGGTGCTGGCGGCGGTGGTGGCGGCTGTAGCGGCGCCACTGGCAGTGGTCGCGGACTGCGTTGCGGAAGTGGCGGCGTCGGTGGCAGTGGTCGCGGCGCCGCTAGCGGTTGTAGCAGAACCAGCCGCCGCCGTGGCCGAGTTGCCTGCGGCGGTGGCGGAGTTTCCGGCGGCGGTGGCGGACGTTCCAGCGGCAGTGGCGGAGTTGCCGGCGGCAGTGGCCGAGGTTCCAGCGGCAGTGGCGGAGTTGCCGGCGGCAGTGGCGGACGTTCCAGCGGCAGTGGCGGAGTTGCCGGCGGCGGTGGCGGAGTTGCCGGCGGCAGTAGCGGAGTTGCCGGCGGAAGTGGCGGAGGCATCGGCGGCGGTGGCCGAGTTTCCGGCGGCGGTGGCCGAGGTTCCGGCGGCTGTGGCGGCGGTGGTGGCCGTGGTCGCAGCTGTGGTGGCGGTCGTGGCGGCGGTGGTGGCGGCGGTCGCAGCGGTGGTGGCGGTGCTGGCGGCGGTGGTGGCGGCGGTGGCGGCGGTGGTGGCGGTGCTGGCGGCGGTGGTGGCGGCTGTAGCGGCGCCACTGGCAGTGGTCGCGGACTGCGTTGCGGAAGTGGCGGCGTCGGTGGCGGTGGTCGCGGCGCCGCTAGCGGTTGTAGCAGAGCCAGCCGCCGCCGTGGCCGAGTTGCCTGCGGCGGTGGCGGAGTTTCCGGCGGCGGTGGCGGACGTTCCAGCGGCAGTGGCGGAGTTGCCGGCGGCAGTGGCCGAGGTTCCAGCGGCAGTGGCGGAGTTGCCGGCGGCAGTGGCGGACGTTCCAGCGGCAGTGGCGGAGTTGCCGGCGGCGGTGGCGGAGTTGCCGGCGGCAGTAGCGGAGTTGCTGGCGGAAGTGGCGGAGGCATCGGCGGCGGTGGCCGAGTTTCCGGCGGCGGTGGCCGAGGTTCCGGCGGCTGTGGCGGCGGTGGTGGCCGTGGTCGCAGCTGTGGTGGCGGTCGTGGCGGCGGTGGTGGCGGCGGTCGCAGCGGTGGTGGCGGTGCTGGCGGCGGTGGTGGCGGCGGTGGCAGCGGTGGTGGCGGTGCTGGCGGCGGTGGTGGCGGCGGTAGCGGCGCCGCTGGCAGTGGTCGCGGATTGCGTTGCGGAAGTGGCGGCGTCGGTGGCGGTGGTCGCGGCGCCGCTAGCGGTTGTAGCAGAGCCAGCCGCCGCCGTGGCCGAGTTGCCTGCGGCGGTGGCGGAGTTGCCGGCGGCGGTGGCGGACGTTCCAGCGGCAGTGGCGGAGTTGCCGGCGGCGGTGGCTGAGGTTCCAGCGGCAGTGGCGGAGTTGCCGGCGGCGGTGGCGGATGCATCGGCGGCGGTGGCCGAGTTTCCGGCGGCGGTGGCCGAGGTTCCGGCGGCGGTGGCGGCGGTGGTGGCCGTGGTCGCAGCTGTGGTGGCGGTCGTGGCGGCGGTGGTGGCGGCGGTCGCAGCGGTGGTGGCGGTACTGGCGGCGGTGGTGGCGGCGGTGGCAGCGGTGGTGGCGGTGCTGGCGGCGGTGGTGGCGGCGGTAGCGGCGCCGCTGGCAGTGGTCGCGGATTGCGTTGCGGAAGTGGCGGCGTCGGTGGCGGTGGTCGCGGCGCCGCTAGCGGTGGTAGCAGAGCCAGCCGCAGCCGTGGCCGAGTTGCCTGCGGCGGTGGCGGAGTTTCCGGCGGCGGTGGCGGACGTTCCAGCGGCAGTGGCGGAGTTGCCGGCGGCGGTGGCTGAGGTTCCAGCGGCAGTGGCGGAGTTGCCGGCGGCGGTGGCGGAGTTGCCGGCGGCGGTGGCGGAGGCATCGGCGGCGGTGGCCGAGTTTCCAGCGGCGGTGGCCGAGGTTCCGGCGGCGGTGGCGGACGTTCCAGCGGCGGTGGCCGAGTTGCCGGCGGCGGTTGCGGAGGTTCCAGCGGCAGTGGCGGAGTTGCCGGCGGCGGTGGCGGAGTTGCTTGCGGCAGTAGCGGAGTTGCCGGCGGAAGTGGCGGAGGTGGCGGCGGCGGTGGCGGAGGCATCGGCGGCGGTGGCGGAGGCATCGGCGGCGGTGGCCGAGGTTCCGGCGGCGGTGGCGGCGGTGGTGGCGGTGGTCGCAGCGGTGGTGGCGGTGGTGGCGGCGGTGGTGGCGGCGGTGGCAGCGGTGGTGGCGGTGCTGGCGGCGGTGGTGGCGGCGGTGGCGGCGGTGGTGGCGGTGCTGGCGGCGGTGGTGGCGGCTGTAGCGGCGCCACTGGCAGTGGTCGCGGACTGCGTTGCGGAAGTGGCGGCGTCGGTGGCGGTGGTCGCGGCGCCGCTAGCGGTGGTAGCAGAGCCAGCCGCCGCCGTGGCCGAGTTGCCTGCGGCGGTGGCGGAGTTTCCGGCGGCGGTGGCGGACGTTCCAGCGGCAGTGGCGGAGTTGCCGGCGGCGGTGGCTGAGGTTCCAGCGGCAGTGGCGGAGTTGCCGGCGGCGGTGGCGGATGCATCGGCGGCGGTGGCGGAGGCATCGGCGGCGGTGGCCGAGGTTCCGGCGGCTGTGGCGGCGGTGGTGGCGGTGGTCGCAGCGGTGGTGGCGGTGGTGGCGGCGGTGGTGGCGGCGGTCGCAGCGGTGGTGGCGGCGGTAGCGGCGCCGCTGGCAGTGGTCGCGGACTGCGTTGCGGAAGTGGCGGCGTCGGTGGCGGTGGTCGCGGCGCCGCTAGCGGTGGTAGCAGAGCCAGCCGCTGCCGTGGCCGAGTTGCCTGCGGCGGTGGCGGAGTTTCCGGCGGCGGTGGCGGACGTTCCAGCGGCAGTGGCGGAGTTGCCGGCGGCGGTGGCTGAGGTTCCAGCGGCAGTGGCGGAGTTGCCGGCGGCGGTGGCGGATGCATCGGCGGCGGTGGCCGAGTTTCCGGCGGCGGTGGCCGAGGTTCCGGCGGCTGTGGCGGCGGTGGTGGCGGTGGTCGCAGCGGTGGTGGCGGTGGTGGCGGCGGTGGTGGCGGCGGTCGCAGCGGTGGTGGCGGCGGTAGCGGCGCCGCTGGCAGTGGTCGCGGACTGCGTTGCGGAAGTGGCGGCATCGGTGGCGGTGGTCGCGGCGCCGCTAGCGGTGGTAGCAGAGCCAGCCGCAGCTGTGGCCGAGTTGCCTGCGGCGGTGGCGGAGTTTCCAGCGGCGGTGGCGGACGTTCCAGCGGCAGTGGCGGAGTTGCCGGCGGCGGTGGCTGAGGTTCCAGCGGCAGTGGCGGAGTTGCCGGCGGCGGTGGCGGAGTTGCCGGCGGCAGTAGCGGAAGCATCGGCGGCGGTGGCCGAGGTTCCGGCGGCGGTGGCGGCGGTGGTGGCGGTGGTCGCAGCGGTGGTGGCGGTGGTGGCGGCGGTGGTGGCGGCGGTGGCAGCGGTGGTGGCGGTGGTGGCGGCGGTGGTGGCGGCGGTCGCAGCGGTGGTTGCGGTACTGGCGGCGGTGGTGGCGGCGGTGGCGGCGGTGGTGGCGGTGCTGGCGGCGGTGCTGGCGGCGGTAGCGGCGCCACTGGCAGTGGTCGCGGACTGCGTTGCGGAAGTGGCGGCGTCGGTGGCGGTGGTCGCGGCGCCGCTAGCGGTGGTAGCAGAACCAGCCGCCGCCGTGGCCGAGTTGCCTGCGGCGGTGGCGGAGTTTCCGGCGGCGGTGGCGGACGTTCCAGCGGCAGTGGCGGAGTTGCCGGCGGCGGTGGCTGAGGTTCCAGCGGCACTGGCGGAGTTGCCGGCGGCGGTGGCGGAGGCATCGGCGGCGGTGGCGGAGGTGGCGGCCGCGGTGGCGGATGCATCAGCGGCGGTGGCAGAGGCATCAGCGGCGGTGGCAGAGTTGTCGGCGGCAGTGGCGGAGGCATCGGCGGCGGTAGCAGAGGTGATAGCGGCATTGGCGGAGGCGGCGGCGGCGGTGGCGGAGGTTCCGGCGGCGGTGGCAGCGTTGGAGGCGGTGGTAGCAGAGGTGCCGGCCGCCGTGGCGGCGTTGGAGGCGGTTGTGGCGGAGGCACCGGCTGCGGTGGCAGCTTGGCCTGCAGTTGTCGCAGAGCCCGCCGCCGCAATGGCATCAACGTCGGCTTCCGCCTTGTCCTCATCGGCGTTCTGGGCGGCAGCCGTCGCCGACGTCGCAGCAGTTGAGGCGGTGGTGGCAGAGTTTGCGGCGGCAGTGGCAGCGGTTTGCGCGGTGGTGGCCGAGTTACTGGCGGCGGTGGCGGAGTTGCCGGCGGCGGTGGCGGAGTTGCCCGCGGTTGTTGCCGAGTTGCCAGCGGCAGTGGCGGAGGTGGCGGCGGCGGTGGCGGAGCTACCAGCGGCAGCGGCAGCGGTTTGGGCGGCGGTTGCAGCGTTGGAGGCGGTGGTAGCGGAAGCGCCAGCTGCAGTGGCCGAGTTGCCGGCGGCTGTGGCGGAAGTTCCAGCGGCAGTGGCGGAGTTGCCGGCGGCGGTGGCGGAGTTGCCAGCGGCAGCGGCCGCGGCTTGGGCGGCGCTGGCAGCATTACTGGCAGTGGTAGCGGAAGCGCCAGCGGCAGTGGCAGAGTTCGAGGCCGCGGTAGCGGCGGCCTGCAATAAGTGAGTGTGGTGGGGTCAGCAGCAGGTAGGTCAGTAGGCCACCACACGTACGCTCTGATGAGAAGCGCTATGATAGATTGATGGTTGGCATGCAAAGGACGCAGAACAAGCTGATGTGCGCCATCAGTACTGTTGCGGGGCTGCGCCCGGGCAGAGCGCGTGCCCATGGAGACCCTGTTCGTGGAGCCTAAGCTTGACAAACCAACCTGAGTGGTGGAGCGATAGTCGGTTATCTTCGCTTCCAGGTCGCTTTTGATGCCGTTCACGTACGCCTGCGAAGACAAATGAATGCAGGACATTACTGAGCGAGTTTCGACAATGCAAAGTTGGTGCGCTCGCTTACAACGGCCACTCATACAATGAGGAATTGATTTCCATACCGTATATGAAAGGGCCCGAGAAGACCGAGCCCGAGCAACTTGCCGTGGTTGCAAAAGTTCTGACGAGGTTCTCCAGGGCCAGGACGCGCGCCTGTAAACTGGAAGCAAAAGGAGTACACACGATCCAGATATTCAGCTATTTATGAATGCGTTACGCGTGGATTCCGATAAGCGCGACGCAATGTTCGTCACACTGGCGGGAAGGCATAACCGCCGTGCGGAACTCACTCGTTACCGGAGCTGCTCGATGAGGGACTGTCTTTCTCGCCAAGCTCGCGCCGTGCCCGCGACGCCGCGACGCCCGGTGCCCGGGACGCCGCGACCAGCAGCAAGGTAAGGAGGAGCGCGCGGGTTGTTGCCATCGGAGCGCCCATTCTTGTCAGAAGGTGCTCAACGCGTAGCAACTGAAGCCACTGTATCACAAGATGGATGAACAAAGGAAGAGCCACGCTGGCAATTTATAGCGGCGGCCTGCGGACGACGGCGGTTGATCGAATTTACGGCAAGTTGCTCGGCCGTGCCGGGCCGTTTGACGTCGGCCAGGGCCTGGCGGCCCTGCGCGCGCTCCTAAGGCCCGACAAGCGGACGACCCTCAGCTTGCGTCATGCAAGAAAGGAGTTTAGTATTCGGGTGCTTGGGCTTGACTGGCTGACGCCACGAGCGCGAGGCCCGCTGCGCCGCAAGGGGGACGAGCTAGACGAGTAACCCCCGCAGTAACCATTATTGAAACCGTCAGGCAAGCGTGGAAGCGCCAGGCTGCCCAGGCGAACGCGGACATGGCAATGTCATGGCCTTCATTTCCATGTCATGTAACATGACTCGCCTCAGGCGGCCGCTAAGGGGATTTCCGACAGGTGGGTTACTGACGTAGACAGCAGGCGAACAGGCCGCTCGGTCCAGACCCTCCGGGGCCCTGTGCAGTGGGTGTTCAAAATCGCCTAATGCACACATAGAACGTCCATCGCAGATAGCATGCTGTATTAACGAAGAAATGCGACAAATTTGCCGGGATTCTGCAAGGGATTCTTTGTGAGGCTCGGCCGCCCGTGAGCTCGTCAAACACGACGTCCTGCCACGTCTGCATAG
The DNA here is from genome assembly GCA_016834605.1 of Chlamydomonas incerta. Classification (NCBI taxonomy): domain Eukaryota; kingdom Viridiplantae; phylum Chlorophyta; class Chlorophyceae; order Chlamydomonadales; family Chlamydomonadaceae; genus Chlamydomonas; species Chlamydomonas incerta. The sequence goes on along the minus strand of JAEHOC010000017.1, from coordinate 1,871,860 downwards.
CCCGCCACCAAGAGGCCCGGCGTCAGCCGCCTAATCAGCGGAGCGGTGTGCGCTACTGCATATAAACAGGTTGGATACTTCCCGCACGCACGTGGCCAGCCTCAGGTAGGGGGGCCAGCGTCGGGCGGCGTGGACGGCACCGAAACCAACTTTGCGACAAAACGACAAACGACAAACAATTCGTTTCGCAAGCACGACCACCAATTCGACCAAAGATTAGCCGCAACACAAGGATTGTCGCCACATGTATAGCAAATCAGCAATTCATTCGACCTGACTTCGCGCACGGCGCGTTGCATAACGACATCCCACGGCCTGCAGACACTGCAGATATGTTGACGCGGGTAAGATCTCATGCGGATGATAGCGCATACTAGCAATACATACCGACACGCCCGAGCACCTACCTCCGCCGCTTGCGCCATGGATGCATGCGGCCGCTCGCTCCTGCTTGGCGCGACCCCAGCAGATTGCATGGGTGGACGCGAATGCTGTCTCAGAAGCCCCATACACCCCACAGGACGAGCTGTTATTCCAGCGGTGCCCGGACGGCAGCGGCATGGAGACTCTATAGAGAAGCTTCAGCTGCTTGTCGGGCGGAGCCCGTTAGGCAGAAGTAGCAGCAGTAATAACAACCGGAAGAGGCAAAGCAGGTCAGAGCGAGGGAGCAGAGCTGGGAGCAGACGGTCTGTCTGCGACGACTGCACCGTATATTGATTGATGAGAGGGAGTCCCGCGCTCGGCGGCCGACAATGAGCATCGTGGGGACGGGGACGGCTGCGAACGCGAGTGGGGGCCAAGGAGGGGCGAGGGGTGGAAGGCGCGCGGTAAGGCGCAAGGGGCGAGGGGCTGAGGATGCATGGCGGCGGCCAGGGGTGGCGGCGGCCTGCCTGCCTGCCCCAACCCACGAACCTACCTGTCACGCTATCGCATGTGCTGCACGCGCTGTGCTGGTCACCCGCTATCACGTGACAAACCTTTGTCTCGCTGGCTCCCCTCTGCCATCGATGGGCTGACTGCATTCTCGCTCGCATTCTGTCCCTAGAATTTCGACTTCGGCTGTCGCTCGAATTAATGCCGGGGAACTGCTCAGGGACCTTAATATCTGTCATAAGATACCGCTTCAATGGTCAAGGGGCTTGGACTCACGCACTCCCTAGGGATTTGCCGGAGTGGCACCCGGGTGTAGGTGGGTTGATCCTGTCTAGCGCTAGCCCTCTTACACCGTCCTGAGTGGTCACCTTTTCTAGGCGCAAACTCAACACATTTTTGGGCTGAGCCCCCCCAGCGCAGCGTTCCAGGGGGGGGGCGAAGCCCCCCAGGAACACCCCTGTCCGTGGCTGCGTGCGTGCGTCGGCAAAACATAGCATACTGGCGCAAACCGCGACTGCTACGTATTAGGATTTGTTAATGCCTATTGCATGTAAATAGGTGGCAGGGAAAATTCGGGCGGAGCGGGAAGTGCCTTCGCGCTTCCATGGACAATTGACTTTCGCGAGGTCGCGAGGAAAGCATCCGGTGCCCGCTGATATGCAGTCTACAAGGCAAACTATGTTGGCGGCAAGCAAAGCGGGAACGTATATCGAAAGCTTTGAGCGACTTGCCGAGCCATGCCTGCCGACGCGCCAGAATGCCGGGAAGCCCCGAGGTCGCCCCGCGGTCGCCCCCGCCCCGACCTTTGAGCGTGGGGCGTCGGGGAAGTGTTGAGTATGGCAGGAGGCTTAAGAAAGGCTTGGGGTGTTTGGTAACGTGCCAAGGCACGCATGGATGGCGCGGGAAATCCCGCCTTGGCCCCAACCCGGGTGTCCCTAGCCACACGCCTGTGCTTCTAGGGGCATGGAGGCTCTGACGGGGGCCATTACATGCCTACAAGCTCCCAAGCGTACGGGGGCTCAGCCCATTTTCCAGCTGTACAAAGCTGACACCCCTTGTTCGCGTATGGGGACGCCGCGTTGGCGAGAGCCACGGATGGCCCTAATACCGTGGGGGTATGACGCACCCGCGGAGGGCACTGTAGTCAGCCGCCGCGTCCAGGGTTGCACAGTTCGTAGTACGTACTAGTACGCGCTAGTGCGTACTAGCACGCCGTTCTTGAATGGCAGTACATGGTTGGGACATCCATGGGCATTTAAAGAGCTGGGGATGTTGGACATTAGCACTCGCATTCACACTGGTTGTAGCTGCCGGTCGCGCTCAATGGACTTTCATAAACATAGCAAGTTGTCTGAGCATCAGCAAGCGCGAGAACGGCCCAGAACTGACTCAACATCCCACGCATCCCAACATCCCGAAATTTGTGGATGTGGCGCAGCGTACTATCCTTTGCCCGCCAGCGTATTACAAGCGAATCATGGCGTATCGTACTCGGTGAGCAGCGTACTACGTATAAATACGCGTATTATAAGATTGAAGGCTAGTACGGTGCTGTAGGCCGCGCCAGTGACGGGACCACCTCCGCCCTATGCGTTGCCGACCACTTGGGATTCAACTGGCGGGGTGTATGGGCTATCGGACGCTGACCCTGACCCTGACCTTGACCCTGACTCTGACCGTCTCCACCCAACCACCCACCTGCTGCTTGACCTGCTGCTGGCGGGCTCGAGCCAGCTGCTGCTCCAGCGCGTGGCTGTGGTTCTGGCTGGTCCTGGGCCGCCTCCACCGCAGCCGCCCCCGTCTTGCGCGACTCCTCCAGCTCCTGCGGGCCCAACAAACTCACACAGCAATGGAGTCAGGGTTTGGGGCAAAGGGAAATCAGCCCCTGCCCATTCCCCCCCCCCCCCCCAAACTCCCAGCTGTTCATCTCCAACAACCGTGTGGAGCCCGCGACGATCTGGGTGCGCATTCTTCCTCCGCTGCTTTACATGACAACTCGCATATTGCGAAGACGCAATACTTATCAGTTATAGCGATAGATTACTGAAATCGCGTTCGTCTCGGGCCTCAACGAGGCGAGGTCTCGATTCGATGCCCAGCAGCTTTCTGACAATTTTGTACAATGAACACATGATAAGCTATGCGCGCTTGAGAGGTTCCACGATTCGTTTCAAAGTTTGATTGGACTGCCCCCACGGGCCCGGATCACAGCCACGCTTTGGCGACTATCCATATCCAGATTTCATCGTTGCCGGGGCCAGGTTGGTGCGGGATGCCATCCCCAACCCGGTGCCTGGGGCTGCGCGCGCGGAACGCGAAAACGCCTCGGCGTCCGGGCCCCAGCCCCACAATTCCCGCTGGGTAGATGATGTGGATAATCCTGAACTGGCACGAGTCCGATGTGTTGCAGGATCCCCGCGCCCAGGGGCGGACCACCAGCCCTCCTTAGAAGCCGCGCCGTGAGAGGACCCGTGCGGGCCTGCCGTGCCGGTCGCGTAGCGTCTGCCGCGAAGCCCGCGACCGGCGCGGTGGCTGCAGCATGGGTGACCGCCAGCTTGACCCGCCGCCGGCTGCCAACGGACCTGCCTGGGCGGTGTGCCTCCACCGGGCGCAGCTCCGGCTGGGTCATGCGCACGAGCTGTTCCCGAGCGCAGTGGCGAAGCTGCAAGCCGGAGCAAAGGGCAGCACGGGGCGCGCCGAAGTGGTCGTGTGCGGTCGCTCCCCGGAGGGCCGCCGGCTGCAGTTCACGGCAGAGCTAGTGCGTTACTCACAGCGGACTGGGTCGGGGTTCTTCTGCATGAACAAGGTGGGGCCGCTGGTGGCGTTCGTGAGCGGCGGCGGGTCTGAGCGGCGGCGGGTCCGCGCCGCCGCCACAGCAGTTGCAGTTCACGCGTGAGAACTGCGGCCCCCAGGGGGCCACGGTAGCGGTGCTCGGCATGGCAGCCGCCGCGGCTGGGCCGCGTGGCAGCGCGCGGGCCGCCCCATTAGGACAGCTGCGGGTGGGGGCGGCTGGCGGGTCGCGTGGCGTCAGGTACAGCGAGGAGGCGCCTGGCTGCTGCGCAGCAGCAGCAGCAGCAGCAGCAGCAGCAGCAGCAGCAGCAGCAGCAGCGACGACGAAGCCAGCGACGAAGCCGGCGACGACGCCGGCGGCGAAGGCGACAACGGCAGCGGCAGCAGCAGCGAAGAAGATATGCCGCTGGCGGCTCGGCGGCTGCAACTCGCCGGCGCCACAGCACCAGCTGCGTGCCGGCGGCCTATTGCTGCCCCGGCCGCTGCCGCTACTAGCACTCGCTCTGGGCCCGAGAGGGTCCTGACGGCGGCGGTGGACTCTGAGGACGCAGTATGCGTGTCCGATGATGAGGCCGAGCAGCCCGAAGATGGAGAAGGCAGAGGCGCAGCGGAGCAGCCGGAGGCGGCTGGCGGCGGGAAGGACCACGATGACAGCGTAAGCCTGGAGCTCCCAGCCGCGGTTAGCCAGGGCCGCGGCCCCACCCCGTCCATCCGCAGCGCCGGTGGTGCCGACGGCATCAAGCTTAGTGGCAGTGGCGATGGCGATGGACGTGGCGGCCGCGGCCGCGGCTTAACGGGCCAGGGGCAGGGTCGCGGTCGGGGCCAGTGCCGGGGTCAGAGCAACGCGCAGCAGGCGCCTGCGCAGGCGCCGCGGCCGCGGAAGGCGGCGCAACCTGTGGCCCTTGGCCAGCTGCGCCTGACCAAGCAATTCCTGTACGGTCACGGGACCATCCTCAAGTGGTGGCCGCGCGCTGTGGAGGCGGCGACCGAGGCGCGCGCAGGCGATGATGCGGGCACGCGCGGGCACACGCCAGCCACAGTCGTGCACCTGGACTTTGGTGGTGGATGCTGCTTCCACCCATGGGCCTTGATTTACGGATCGGGTTACGCATGCGTGCGCCTGGGAGGCATCGCGTCCCTGCGGCGGGCGCTGGGGCTCCGGGACGGCGCCGTCATCGAGCTGGAGGCGCAGGACCTGCCGCCGCGCCGCAGCAGCGGCGGCGGCGGTGGCGATGGCAGCGCGGTGCAGCAGCGCGTGGTGCGGGCACGCGTGGTCGCGCACGGCGCCACCGTGGCTGGCGCGTACAGCGAGGGGCTGGAGGGGCCGGCCACAGAGCAGGGGGAACATGACAATGGGCCGCAGGGGCAGGCGCTGCGGCAGCAGGGAGTGCGGCCGCGTCACGGGCAGGCGCAGCCGCTCGCGCGGGCACAGCAGCAGGGGCTCACCCAGTCCCCTCATCCCGATGGTGCACTGGTGCCCAACAAGCGCCAGCGCTTGTCAGAGCCCACGCCAGACGCGCTGCCCGTGCTTGCCGGTGCTGCCGCCATGCCCCAGGAGCCGGCGGCCAGGCCCGGCAGCCGCGGCCTTTCGGCAGCCCCGGCCGCTGCGTCCGCAAATAGCGGCGCCGTCCCCGCCTCGCCCGGAGCTGCCGCGGCGGCGTTCCTCGGAGCCGCGCCCACCACACTGCGGCGGATGACACTGGTGAAGCAGGAGCCCGCCGGGAGCCCGACAGGCGGCCGCGGGCTAGGCGGCCCAGGTGCCGGCGGCCCGACGCTGCGCAGGCCCACCGCAGCAACTGTCTTAGCAGTAGCAGCTGCTGCTGGCGGCCGTGGCGTGGCAGGCGGCGCCAGCCTAGAGGGTGTGACCGGCGTCAGCAGCGGGATGCAGGGCATTCTGGCGCACCTGCCGCCGGCGCCGCATCCCATCGCAGCTTTCCCGCTGCAGCCGGGCGAGCTGCGGCTGTGCGGCCTCACCTTCCACCCCGGCCTAGCGCCGGGCGTGCGCACCAGCATGCGGCAGTGGGAGGAGGGGCTGACCTGCCCGCTCGCCAGCGCGGACCCAGCTAGGCAGCAGCTGGAGTCGGTCGCAGGCTGTGCCACTGCCGCCGCAGGCTCGGAGCGGCACGGCCACCCCGGCGACGGCTGGGAGGCGGCGTTCGCGCGCCACCGCCTCAGCCGCAACATCCTGCACAGCCGCCTCGCGACGTTGCTGGGGCTGTCGGACGAGGGCGGCGGCCCCGGTGCGCCGCTGCCTGAGGGCGGCGCTGGCGGCGGCAGCGGCGATGCATCGGCACAGCCCCTCCACACCAGCCTGCGGGTGTGCCTCGCTGCGGACGCCGGCAGTGCAAGCAGCAGCAGCAGCTGCCGGCTCGAGGTGGTGTCGGCTGTAAAGAAGAGCTGGTGCTTGGGCCTGGTGGCTGGGTACGTGGCGCCCCGGGCTCTGGTGGAAGAGGTGGTGGCGGCGGCGGAATCGGTTGCTTCTCTCCGCTCCTCCTTCGCGACAGTCGCGGCTGCATCTGCGCTGCTGCACGAATGTCGGCCGGAGACGCGGCGGCTTGTGGAGCAGATGGCGGAGGAGGAGGCGCCAGCAGCAGCCACCGGCGCGGCGACCTTGCCCGGGGGATGCGGCGCCGCTGCGTCGGCAGCTGCCCTGTCTCGGCTGTTGCGGTCGCTGCTGCTGCCGCTGCCCGCGAGCTGGCGGCAGCTTTCAGGGGCCACAACGGCAGGTGATGGAAGGAGCTGGTGTCGGCGCTGAGCCATCCATGCATATCGTGCGTAATTGCATGGGTTAAGTGTGATGGCACACAGCTTCTCTTGCATCGCTGCCGGACTTGGCAGGCCCTCCTGCTGATGACGAAGACGCGGTGCTGCTACTTGATGGCCCATGGGCGGGGCTGCTGCTGCCGGGGCCAGAGGGCTCACCGGCAGCCGCAGCAGCCAATGCTGCTGCGGGGCAGTGTCCAGACGCCAATTGTATGGTGAGTGGGCGGCAGCTGGGCAGCGAAGTTGAAGCAAGGTAGCGGGCGCGCATGCGGCCGAAGCCGGGGTGTGCGTTGCATGCGGTGCAGCTCTGTCAAGATGCGCGCCGCCCTGTCACATCGCAGGTCCTGCCGTTTCGTGTGCGGGGCCTGGTGGTACTGGCGCTGGTGGCGGTCCGGGACGTGGCGGCGGGTGCGCCCCTGGCGCTGGACAGGCAGGCGGCCTGGTGGGGGCCGCCGCAGCCGCAGACGGTCGCGGCGCCGCAGTGGTGGTCACCAACGGCGCAGTCGCAGCCGAAGCCGCGGCCGCAGGCGCCGCAGCCGCAGACGGTCGCGGAGCCGGACGCGGAGCCGCAGCCGCAGGTGGCGCAGCCGCAGCCAAGGCCACGGGAGCCAGGGCCAAGGGGACGCCAACGGTCACAAGGAGTCGGAAAGGCACCTGCCGACCCGGCGGCGCCGCAGCAGCAGAGATGGCGCCCAGTCGCAGCACGACAGCTCCAGAGGAGCCGGAGGCCAGCAGCTGCTGATAGATAAGGACTCGCCGCGGCCTCCTGCCGGCAGCAGCCGCCACGGCGATGGCAAGTGGCTGCAGGGCCGCGCCGCAGAGCCTCAGCCGCCGCCTGCAGCCACCGCAGCTGCTGCATCGGGGGAGGTGAAGCCGCAAGCGGCAGCGGGGGAAGGGGGGTGCGCGGCTGCCAATGCTGGGGCACAATTCGTCAGTGCGGCAGGTGGGGCAGGGGGCACCGCGGCAGGTACAGCGGGCAGGGCTGCTGCTGGCTGCAGCCCCCCGGCGTCTCCAGCCGGGGGGCCTGATCAGGCGCCGGCGCAGCCACAGCAGCAGCGGAAGGTGGGCATCGCACGCTGGGGTGACCCTGGCGGCCAGCGGGAGTGCGGCTACGCTGCCGTGCTGCAACCAGCAGCTTCTCCAGCAGTCCAGATGCGGCTTGCTGCTGCGCCGCCAGTCATGGAGGCCGCCGGTTGGTCAGAGGTGGGCCCCGCACTAGGTGCGACTGCAGCCCAGAAGCCGGCACAGCCGTCTGCACCGCAGCAGTGCAGCACGGGTGCGCCTGCTGCAGCCACTCTGAAAGTGGCGGAGGCGGTGCGGCCGCAGCCGCCGCCACTCCGGCTGGTGGTCAAGCCGGGTCAGGTGCTCAAGACGCCCGCGATGCGGATGCTGCAGCCAGTGCAGCAGCCGCAGCAGCAGCAGCTGCCGCCCCCGCCAGCTGCAGCTGCGCCACCTGTTTCGGCTGCAGTCCCGCAGCCAGCCGCCGCCGCTGAAGCTGCGGCCGCCGCAGCAGGCCAGGCGCCGCCACCGGTGGGGACGCCCCAGGGCACTCAGGCGGAGCTGCCGCGACCGCTAGTGCAGCAGATCAGCAAGCACGCGTGCCGCGTGGGGCTGGCCGAGGCCCACCGCGGCTCTCTGAAGGGCCTGCTGGACTCGTTGGGCAGCGACCTGGGCCTGGGGTGTGCGGTGAAGGGGCCCATGCTCACGCGCTTAGACCACCTGGGCATGGCGGCGCTGGTGGCGGCGCAGCAGCTGGTGGAGCGGCGGGCGCTGCGGCACGTGCAAAACGCCGTGCTGCGCGTGTGCTGCTGTCCGGTGCCGGGTCTGAAGCTGCGGCTGTGGCACAGAAGGTGGGCGTGGCGTCGGAGGGGGGGAAACGGTCGACGCGTGGCGGGGCTCGAGCGTGGGGTTTGAGGGTGTTCGACGGGCCCCAACGTAGGGCTGATGCCCAACGTCACACACACGATCACGTCCGGGGTCTGGATCCCGCATCAGTAGCTGCCCTGGTGGCTGCTGGGCACCAGCCCATACCCGATCCCGCCGGCATGTCAGGTGATGCAACGCCCACCGAATATGAGCTCATGCCGTCCCGCCGCCCTTGCCCTGATAGCTACGTGGCCTCTGGCTCCGCCGGCCCCACCTGGCTGGACGTCCGCGTGACGGCCCACTTTGGCGAGCTGCTCGACAACGTGGCGGCGGCAGACCAGGTGCGCGCAGCAGGGGGGAGGCCGCGCGTGAGACAGGGGCAGCAGCGCCCGTCACGGCCCCTGGCTATGACTGTGCGCGCCAAATCAGCGTGTGTTGCTCAGCAAGCGAACCTACCGCTCGGCATGCATATGCTGCCTCGCGCTCCTCCGCAGGCGTCACCGCGCGCTCTGTCCTCCTGGCTGTACGGATTCACGACCTACGCGCCGGCCGCGCAGCTGGAGCCGGAGCCCACCTGCGCGGCCGCGGACGCGGCGGTCTGCGCCGCCCTGCCGCACACGGCGCGTGTGGCGGTGCCGCTCACGGACGAGGCGGGGCCCATGTTCGTGCGGGACAACTGGCACACACGGTGAGGCGCGTACGTTTAAGCAATGGCGGAACCTGCGGAACGGCTTGAAGGCAACTCCCGTAAGACGGCCTCAGCACCTCAGAAACCAAGGGAAGGGCACACTGAGCCTCACCTGGGGCACGCCCCCGCCCACACGCCCCGACCCCCCAGCCTCCTTGCCTCCTTTTAATCAATCAATGCCCTGCCCGCGCGGCTACAGGGCCGTACCGCTTGCGCCCGAAGCCTGCACTGCGCCCACGGGCGCAGCAGCAGTCGCGGCGGCGACTGCGGCTGTTGCCCAGGCAGCAGCTACAGCCTCGGCGGCTGCACGAGGTAGCTGTGTCAGCATGGCGCCTCCGGCACCTTCATACCCGCAGCCGCACGGCACCATGCAGCCGCAGTAGCCGCAGTCGCAGCAAGTGGGGGGCGCCTACCACTGGCCGCACGTTTTGTGGCCACACGCCGGTTGGCCGCCGCACGCGGGGATGCCGACGCCGTACGGGATTGTTGGGTACGGCACGCAGCAGCACGCCGCCGCGGCATACCAATACGGCTACGGCTATCAGCCGCAGTGCAGGTACTACCCACACGCAGCCTATTACCAACTACCAAACGCTGCTGGTGCACCAGATACACAGTCACTGCCGACGCCGCCGACGCCGCCGCAGCAGCAGCAGCAGAAGCAGGAGGTGCAGCCCCCGCAGCAGCAGCCGGAGGTGCAGCCGGCGGGGCAGCAGCAGGAGGAGCATGTATTTCAGGTGGTTGATGGAGTATCGGAGGCTACCATGCTGGTGCAGCAGCAGGAGAAGCAGGGGATTTTAGGCGTGGCAGCAGCGGGGGCAGCTGCCACGCGGGGATCACCTAGGGAGGCAGGAGCAGTAGCATGCCAGTTAATAGCGGTGAGGGGCGTTGAATAAATCTGCGGTGTTCCTTAGGAACGCAAGGGTATGTGCAGCCATCACCAAGCTGGAGACGCGCACACATTGTGATGCAATGCCCCCATTGGGAGGCTTTCGGTAGACATCAAATAATTGCGCGCATGCGCTTTTGTGCACGCCATCAGTTATGGTCGTCAGGATCTTTTACGATGCCCGCAGTAGAATGATTCTAGTGTTAGTAATGGTTAGCGGCCCTAGGCCCAGCAGCGGCGGCGGCGGCGGCGGCGGCGGCGTGGGAGTGCCCCATCGCGCAGAGTGTGGTGGAGCTGCTACAGGACACCATCAATGCTGGCCGCACCGACGCGGGCTGCCCTGTCCGGCGGCATCACGTCTGGCTGCTGGAGAGCCCGGACCCAACGCAGATACAGCAATGCGTATGGGAGGTGGTGGCCCTGGCCGCACTTAATGCGATGGAGAGTGCACGGCGGTACATGCGCGCACGAAAGCCGTTCACTGAGGGGGCTCTGGCCCGGGCCAAGGCGGTAGCACTAGCTAGCATCAGAGGCTTGCTAGCTGACTTCGCTTCGCTTGGATTGCCACGGCGCCGGCGGGATAAGGCCTGGCTGAAAGTGTCCGACACACACCCCTTCCTGCGTGTGTGTGGTGACCGGATGGAAGTGGCCATTCCGGATGTGTGTGACCTTGACGACATGTGATTCCTGAACTGTCTGAGACCAAACACTAACAGTCTGTGATGCTGCGCTTACGACTATCTGACTTGACCAAGCAAGGAAATGCGAGCAGTGTTATAGCCACGTTTGTGCGTTTGAGATGGGGTGGGCTTGCATGCTACCGTGGGCAGGATTGAGGGGCCGATCGCAATTCAGGCTAGGTGGGGCTCTGGTTTCAACGGGTTCCACTGTATGTGCCTACTTTTCTGCCTGTTGAACAGCATTGGGCGCCACCGTTCTGATTAGGTGATGCGCCTGCTAGTCCTGCTACTGAATTGACATCAAACCTGCCTAACCGGCCTATGAAACTCATCTCTGCGCTCAGTGACATGCGTACGGCTAGCAAACTCTGCCAGGTGTGATGGTCAGGGGAGTGACCCGAGAACCCGAGAAGGGACCACCTGTAATACTCACTCACTCGGCGTAGCGGAGGGGGCGGGCAAAGCCACGTGGAGATGAAGAGCGCGGCGCCGCCCCAAAACTCGGCGCCGGCGTGCATGTTGAGATTGGTAGGTGTCTGCCTGTCTGGTTAGCGGGCTTTGCGGGCGAGCACAGCACAGTGTGTGGTCGTAGGCCGCAGTAGCGGGCTGGAGGGTTTGCGCCTGTTTGGTCCCGTGCCTGCTGTGCGTGTGCTTCATAGCTGGACACGACTGGAAACCCGGCGGGCGGTGCCTGCACAAACTGAGAGAGTCCGGGAGATGTGGTAGTACTTTCGATACCTTCGGTGACAGACACTGACCGAGACACGACACGAGAGCCCATGCCACGTTGCCCCTCAAGCTCATGCCACGTGCCCCAAATCCTGGTGGGGGCTTGGCGGGCTCAGTCACAATAGAGGCGCAGGGAAGTTTTCCGGGATTGCCGAATATCTCTGGTCATTTAAAGCTTTTCGGGACGGCGCCCCGGCACTGCGGCTAGCCAGAAGCATATCCGCGACATCCTGCTCATCGGCAACAAGGACGGGAGTGCACAACACGTCTGGACACGGCCATGGGCATGCCCTATGCTCCTGCCCTCTGTGCAAACATGGCCGTGTGGAGGGCTGAAGAGGGTGGGACTGGGCTGAGCTTGGTGGGGGCTGCGGAGCGGTGCACGCCACACCGGTTGTTGGTGGGGACGACAGGCCACCATCGGCATCGCACGCACGCCAGCGTCAGTTCCAAGAAGTGCGCCGTTTCCTCTTTTGCGTGAAGTAATCACACACACCTGATCTTTCGAGCAGTGTGCTAGTTTTGACTAGGCGCTATTAATACTTGATAGATTTGGTCGTGGGCACCTTGACAACTAGCGCTTCAATCATTAACTGCGTAATTCTTTATACAGGCGGCTTCTAGGTCTTGGCGTAACTAGCTACTGAACATCTCAAGCATAAAAATTTGGTCGGCCGTTTCCACGGAGGCCAGGTCAGGTGGCTGTCGACTGCAAGGTGCGACCGTTCTGCTCTTTTGCATGACAAACGGAACAACCTTAATAGACAACCGAGCACGCGCTGGGGCCTTTGCCTCGGCCGCGAAGCACAACATCTGTCGCTGACGACTTGCCCTGATTTGTGGACCAACCGCAGCTTCCCGCGTACATGGGCGGAGCTAAAGGTTGCGCTGGGCTCCCAAATGGACTCCGTGCTGGCCGTTAGGGTTTCTAGCGCCCGGGCCGCAGCGGGTGAGGCAAGTGACACAGATGCAGGGGCGGCTTGCAGTAGCAGCGGCGAGGACGACGCGCCGCTGGCCTCGCGGATGCCAAAGCCCGCCACCGCAGCCGCACGAGGGTGGGGGCCGCATGCGCCCAAGATCCGGCGGCAAATGCTACCGCATACCTCGCACAGCGGGGCGCTGGAAGGCGACCGGGCCTGCTCGGGACGTCCCGCGGCGATTGGTGCTTCAGCCGTGCGACTTGGCGGCTGGGCCAGCCAAGCCACCAGCGTAAGCGGCTACGGCTACGGCTACGGCTACGGCAGCGACAGCGCCAGCGACAGCGCCAGCAAAAGTGGCGGCGATGACGACAGCGACAGCAGCAGCGAGGAGGACGAGGGACGCGCGGGTGCAAACCCTTATGGGGGCGAAAGCGACGACCCGGAGGGCGAGGAAGCAGAGGAGCTGGAGGATGAGGCAGATTGCCTGGAGCTGCCTGCGGTGCGGGCCCGGGGCCGTGGCGGCGGCCGATGGCGCGCAGGCGGGCAGCGCAGTGTCCGCGGTAGCAGGGGCGGCAGCACACCCCGCGTAGCTGCAGCTGCAGCAGCTGCGGCTGGAGCTGGAGCTGGAGCCGGGCGCGGCCGGGGCCGGGGCTGCGGCCGGGGCCGGGGCCGGGGCCGCAGCGGGGGTAGCAGGAGCCGCCTACATGCGCCCGGGCAGGCGAAGCAGCCCGCGGGAATCGCCCGCAGGGGCAAGGCGGCTTCCCTACCTTTGGGCCGGCTGCGCCTGCACACTTCTGACTATCTATTCGGCAACGCCACACTGCTGCACTTCTTTCCTGACGCCGTGGGGGCGGCGGTGGAGGAGCGGGCGGCTGCCAGTCGGGCGGGCAGGAACGTCACGGCAACGCCGGGCTCAACCGTGCAGCTGCAGTTCGGCGCAGCGGCTGGCAGCTTCGCGCTGTGGGTCGTGACGTACGGGCAGGACAGCCAGTGGGTGCGGCTGGGCGGTGGCAAGCAGCTGCGGCGGGTGCTGGGGCTGCGGGACGGCGCCGTCATTGAGCTGGAGGCGCAGGACCTGCCGCCGCGCCGCAGCAGCGGCGGTGGCGGCGGCGAGCAGCCCGGAGCCGTCCGCGCCCGGGTGGTCTCTTATGGCGACGGCGCGGCGGGGCAGACGCCGGCACCCGCGGCGGGGCAGACGCCGGCACCCCTGGCCCCCTTGACGCAGCCGGCGCAGCCGCAACAGCCGCAGTGGCGTGGGCCTGGGCATCTGCAGCCGACGCGCAAGAGGGCGCGCCTGCAATATGGCATGGATGACGTAGAAGCGTCCGTGAGCGACCAGAGCGGCTCCCCGCGGTTGACCGGAGGAGGGGCCGCACCCCCTGACGCTCTGCAAGCGCAGCCCAGCACCAGCCGCCACCCGCAGCCAGGTGCTGCAGCCGCAAGGATGCGCTCCGGGGGCCCAGCCGTGACTGCCCGGCGGGATATTGGGCGGCTGGTGTGCGGCGCGACCGCCGCAGGCGCGGCTGCTGCCACCACCGCCACCACCAGCGCACCTGCCCATGACGCCGCCCGCGCCCACCGCAGCCCCACCCGCCATGATGGCGATATCACCAGTCGCGGTGGCGGTGGCGGCGGCGAGGACGCCCCCCACAACAGCCGGCTGCGCAGCCTGCTGTCCCGCCTGCCGCCGTCATGCATCGGCGCCGAAGGCGATTTGCCGGCGGCGCTGCAGCCGGGCGAGCTGCGGCTGTGCGGCCTCACCTTCCACACGGAAGTTGCGCCCTTTGTCCAGTCGGCAATGCAGCAGTGGGAGGAGGGGCTGAGCTGCCCGCTCGCCAGCGTGGACCCAGCCAGGCAGCAACTGGAGTCGGTCGCAGGTTGCGCCACTGCCGCCGCCGGCTCGGAGCGGCACGGCCACCCCGCGGCCTGCTGGGAGGCGGCGTTCGCGCGCCACCGCCTCAGCCGCAACATCCTGCACAGCCGCCTCGCGACGTTGCTGGGGCTGTCGGGCGAGGGCGGCGGCCCCGGTGCGCCGCTGCCTGAGGGCGGCGCTGGCGGCGGTAGCGGCGGCGGTGCTGCATCGCCACAGTCCCTCCTCCACGCCAGCGTGCGGGTGTGCCCAGCCGCGGACGCCGGCAGTGCAAGCAGCAGCAGCAGCAGCTGCCGGCTCGAGGTGGTGTCGGCTGTGAGGAAGAGCTGGTGCTTGGGCCTGGTGGCTGGGTACGTGGCGCCCCGGGCTCTGGTGGAAGAGGTGGTGGCGGCGGCGGAATCGATTGCTTCTCTCCGCTCCTCCTTCGCGACAGTCGCGGCTGCGTCTGCGCTGCTGCACGAATGTCGGCCGGAGACACGGCGGCTTGTGGAGCAGAGGGCCGAGGAGGAGGCGCCAGCAGCCGCCGCCGGCGCGGCGACCTTGCCCGGGGGATGCGGCCCGGCTGCGTCGGCAGCTGCCCTGTCTCGGCTGTTGCGGTCGCTGCTGCTGCCGCTGCCCGCGAGCTGGCGGCAGCTTTCAGGCGCCGCTTTGGCAGGTAATGGAGAGAGCTGGTGTCGGCGCTGAGCCTTCCAGGCACGCCTTGCATTCTTGCTTGCAATAATTATGATGACACACAGCTTCTCTTGCATCGCTGCCGGACGTGGCAGGCCCTCCTGCTGATGACGAAGACGCGGTGCTGCTACTTGATAGCCCATGGGCAGGGCTGCTGCTGCCGGGGCCAGAGGGCTCACCGGCAGCCGCAGCAGCCAGTGCTGCAGCGGGGCAGTGTCCAGATCCCAACTGTATGGTGAGTGGGCGGCAGCTGGGCAGCGAAGTGGAAGCAAGGTAGGGGGGGCGCTTGCGGCCGCAGCCGGGGTGTGCGTTGCATGCGGTGCAGCTCTGCCAAGATGCGCGCCGCCCTGTCACGTTGCAGGTGCTGCCGGTCCGCGTGCGGGGCCTGGTGGTACTGGCGCTGGTGGCGGTCCGGGACGTGGCGGCGGGTGCGCCCCTGGCTCTGGACAGGCAGGCGGCCTGGTGGGGGCCGCCGCAGCTGGCCGGGGAGGAACATCATGCGGCGCGGCGAGGACAGCTGGGCGGCGCGGAGGTGGTCCCAGCAGCGATGGTCAATGGTCCGCAGCCGCACGCACCGCAGCTTCCACCGCCACCATCACCACCACAGCAAGCGACGCTGTCAACACTCCGGACGCCTACGCCGCCAGGGCTGTGCCGCACAGCGCAGCCGCGGCAGCAGCAGCTGCAGCTGCAGCTGCATTCGGGCGCTGCCGGGGCTGCGCCGTTGGTGCCGCTGTGGCGCACCTATGACGCCAACGGCAAGGCGTCCACGGATCAGGGACTGCTGGACCAGTTAGGCGGCGGCATCCACTGTGAGGGGCTGCAACCGCCGCAGGAGGCATTATTTCATCTACTGCAGCTGAGCTCGCCGTCCCGTGAGACCGTTGCCACCGGCTCGGTGCTTGCTGCGGCTACTGCTGCCACTACAGCCAATGAGGAATGGAAGGCGCGGCCAGGGCTGCGCGCGCACGCCCGGGATCCGCCTCTGCCCCCAGCAGAAAGGGCCGGACCACAGCAGCAGCAGCAGCAGCAGCCGGGGCAGCAGGTTGGCAATCGATTCCGCCGTGAGCTCCATTCCACGCCGCCGCCCCCGTACGCGCCCAGCAGCAACGGCCGTGGCAGGCCCTATGTTGACGCCGATGGCCACGGCGACAGCCGTAGGGCCTGTCGCCGCGGCGGTGGCGGCCGCGCCGCTGTTGACACGGCCGGTAACCGTGCGCACGAGCCGCGCGATGACTGGAGGCTCGGCCGCAGCCGGAGCCGCAGCCCCGGCCGTGACCGCGGTTGGGCCGGTGGCCGGCGGGGCTCCGCTTCGGGTCAGGCGGTTGCAGGCGGCAGCAGCGCTGTAGGCGGCGTGGCGGGGTGGGGCCTCCGCATGTGCGGCAGCCGGGTCGGTACAGCGGCGCGTGGCGGCCAGGTGGGGAGCGCCAGCGCTGACGCAAACCAGCAACCGCGGGGGCGTCACCGCAGCCGAGGCAGCAAGAGTCCCAGCCGAGGCGAAGGCCGCGGCGGCCGTGGGTGGCGCAGCCGCAGCAGGTCGGGGAGCCGTGAGCGCAGGCAGCGCAGCCGCAGCCGCAGTTGGGGTCGTGACGGCCAAGGTCAGCAGCAAGACGGCCGCCACACGGGCTGCGTCAGAGACCGGCATGCGCTGAGGGACGACCGCGCCGCGCCAGATGAATGCCGCGAGCGCACAAGCCGTAGAGCGCAGCAGCCCCGTACTACTGCCGCTGAGGCGCCACGTGATGCGGGGCGGGCCAGCATGGGCGAGCGCCCGCAAGCCGCGGGCGCTTCAGCCGGCTGGCGGGATGAGTGCCGGCCGCTGGCGGCGGCACAGGCGGACAACGCCACAGGCAGCAGGCCCGCCGTGCTGCACTGCAGCAGGCCCGCCGCGCTGCAGTCAGCAGGAGAGGGTGAGCAGGATCCGGCGCCTGCATCGCGCTGGTCTCCAGCCACGCCTCCCGCAGGCAATGGAGCAGGCACAGGGGGTAGCACGCGTGCTGAGACGGCGGCTGTAGAGGGGAGCAAGGATGGCAGCCCGCGGGTGGCGCCGCACCGGCCGGGTGTACTGCACGTGTGCTCGGCGCCTTCCACCAGCGCGATCGATGGAGGTGTCGCTGGCAGCACACCTGCCGGCGGCGCGCTGGCTGCCGCGGCCGCTGGGTGGACCAGTAACGCCGCGCCGCCGCCATGCACGCCGACGGCGGCGGCCGGCCGCACGTTTGCGATCAGGCAGCCGCCGCCACTCCGGCTGGTAATCAAGCCGGGTCAGGTGCTCAAGACGCCCGCGATGCGGATGCTGCAGCCAGTGCAGCAGCCGCAGCAGCAGCTGCCGCCCCCGCCAGCTGCAGCTGCGCCACCTGTTTCGGCTGCACTCCCGCAGCCAGCAGCCGCCGCCGGAGGTGGAGCTCCCGCAGGCCAGGCGCCGCCACCGGTGGGGACGCCCCAGGGCACGCAGGCGGAGCTGCCGCGACCGCTGGTGCGGCAGATCAGCAAGCACGCGTGCCGCGTGGGGCTGGCCGAGGCCCACCGCGGCTCTCTGAAGGGCCTGCTAGACTCGTTGGGCAGCGAGCTGGGCCTGGGGTGTGCGGTGAAGGGGCCCATGCTCACGCGCTTAGACCACCTGGGTATGGCGGCGCTGGTGGCGGCGCAGCAGCTGGTGGAGCGGCGGGCGCTGCGGCACGTGCAAAACGCCGTGCTGCGCGTGTGCTGCTGTCCGGTGCCGGGCCTGAAGCTAAGGCTGTGGCACAGAAGGTGGGTGTGGCGGCGGATCGGGGGAAACGATGGAAGCATTGCAGCGCTAGAGAGAGCTCGACGTGCCCCAACGTAGGGATGATCAACCAGCACCCCACTCACAATCATGTCCGAAACCAGCAACACCCGCTGGTTAAGCTGCTCCGCCGCCCTTGCCCTGACAGTTACGTGGCCTCTGGCTCCGCCGGCCCCACCTGGCTGGACGTCCGCGTGACGGCCCACTTTGGCGAGCTGCTCGACAACGTGGCGGCGGCAGACCAGGTGCGGGCAGCAGGGGGGAGGCCGCGCGTGTGACTAAGGCAGCAGCGCCCGTCACGGCCCCTGGCTATGACTCTGCGCGCCAAGGCCGCGTCTATTGCTTGGCAGGGCGAACCTACCTCCCATCATGCACATGCTGCCTCGCACTCCTCCGCAGGCGTCACGTCGCGCGCTGTCCTCCTGGCTGTACGGATTCACGACCTACGCGCCCGCCGTGCAGCTGGAGCCCGAGCCCACCTGCGCGGCCGCGGACGCGGCGGTCTGCGCCGCCCTGCCGCACACGGCGCGTGTGGCGGTGCCGCTCACGGACGAGGCGGGGCCCATGTTCGTGCGGGACAACTGGCACACGCGGTGAGCCGCGTGGAACGTGGGGAACGTGGCAACAGCTCCGTGTCGCGGCTTGCCCACCTGGTTCGATACCCAGCAGGCTTGCTTATGCTGCCTGCGTGCAGGCCCGTGCCGCTGCCGTGCGGCGGCGCCGACGATACGACAGGCGTGGCAGCTGTAGCAGCCGCTGCCGCCTCTGTTGCGGAGGCGGCAGCTGCTGCAGCTGCGGCTGCGCCGGGCGGCGGCAGTAGCAGCGGCATTGGACAGCACCATCAGCAGCAGCACGGCGCCTTGCATCAACAGCTGCTGCAGCAGCACGCGTATGGCTGGCCACACGCCGGATGGCTGCAAGGCCCGCCTCCGCAGCCAGATGCGGGCGGCGGGTACGGCGGGGTGCACCAACTTGCTGCGCCGCAGCCGGGCATTTACGGCTACTACGGGTATCACCAGCACCAGCAGTAAAGCAGGCTACGATCATCAGCAGCCCGTTGGCGCCAGTCCGCCCCAGTCGCACGCGCTGGCCGCTGCCGCAACAGCAACGTCTGAGCACCAGCAGTAGCACCGGCAGGAAGAACAGGCGGGTCAGGAGCTCGAGGCGCTGCAGCATGCGCGGCAGGCATGTGAGGCTAACATGTCAGGGCAGGAGGCGCCGCCGCAGGAGTAACAGGCGGGGCACATGTGCGTAGGATACAGCACAGCGCGTGCGCAAATCGCCATGGACGTCAGGCATTCCAAGGATAGGGGAGGCAACTGGAAAAAAGAAGCGCCGCGCGGTTGACGGAGTGCGGACTGAGGCTGGCCAGTTGAATTGCAATTGGTGACGTGGCTGGTGTGTAGCAGGACTGCGGCAGTCCTTAAGTTCAGGCGCAGCAAGGAGCACGCGATGGCATCTTGTAGAGAGAGGGGGCCACCGATGTCAGCACCCCATCGCATCGGCCTGGGCTCTGTTTAGGTCTGTACAGTCATGCATGGAACTGTCGCGCGTCGGGGCGCAAAGTAGATAACCGTTGTGCACGGCCTGCTAGTGCCCCCGCATGAATGAGTTACTCTGATAACGTCAGCCAGTCAGCATCGCTAGCTCCGGGGTAAGAGGCTGGCCAACCTTGGGCACAGCGACAACTTGGACACCTTGGTCACGTCTCAAGCAGGCTATCCGTCGCCGAAACAACGCCGTTCCCACACGCGCACATTGTTCGTCGGCGCGTTGCCTACTGGCTGTCCCTCGCTGCTTGTCAGCGCCACGTTGGCCCCGGCAGCTCATACCCAAGCAGATTGGCGCACCGAACATCGCCTCCCTTGTGCTCCGGGGTCTACTGGTGCTGAACCAAAACCCTCCAAACGCCTGAAGCTATTGCCTCGCACGTACATACACGGGAAAGGTGTGCGGCCACCTTCAAATCAGCAAACGGAACATCCACCACCAATACCAAAAACAATAACGCCATCACACATCACAACTGCAAAGAACAGCGCCATGTGTTCGGAACGCAAAGGCGTAGTGGTATTTACGAAAGGCGACAGCTGGATCCGAGGCTGAATCCCGTTAATGGGGAACAACCTGGATAACCTGCTGGCCGGCGCGCCATACTTGCGCCACGGCTGCATGCACGCCGGTGCAACACACGCGGTCTTGAATTTCCGGCAAACAGCAAGCCGAGACCGCCAGCAAAACACATTAAATGTCACCACCAACAGAACGGCGTGTGGTGCGGGAAAAACTTACGACAACACGCGCAACTGCAACACAAGAAATCCGGTTTTCCCCAGGTTACGGAAAACAACCTCATCGACATGGACGGGGTCGGTTTGTGACAGGCACCGCCCATCATGTTTCTCTACACCGCACACGCACAGCAAGCACAGGGCCACCGGACAGCAGCAAAAACCTGGTCGCCGCGCCCGCAGCTGCCGCCTCCGCATACCCGGCAGCGGCGCGCAGCGCTGTAATAACATACTTGCAGCAGATTGAAGCAAACAGCTCACAGACGCGTAGCACACCCGATACGCTTGTGAAGCCGCACGTTGAATAGGTTTGAATTGGAAGGATTGAACTCACATGAGCACTGGGCGGCCCACCCGCCTATGATACCGTACCATTCGAGTTCTTCATACGGTAGCATAGTGGCATCAAGAGGCATAGAGACATTTCACGCCCCTCCCAATCATGTACACGTCATGTTCTCACATTGGTACAACGTGTCAACACGCAGACAGCGTTGGGTGAACTTTGATAAGCGAATCAAGTCTCCCACGTAGCAAAAATGTTCTTTCTCTCTCTTCTTTTTCACCGCGCGTAACTTTGCGCCTGCAATGCACAACCTTGATGGCTTACCTTCTCAACAGAGCCTGATTTCCGTAACTGTCTAAAGTCTGCGGCACGACGCAAGCTTCCGGGGACTGGTGGCTTCATTCACCGCAGCTTCCTATCAGGCTGATGGCGGCAGAGGCATCCGCCGCGAAGGAGAGTTCTGCCCTCCGTCCACTCCCGGCGGGGCGGGGGCCGCTGCACCGCTGCTCCACCCCTCAGGAGCAGGTGCTACAGCCATGCGCCCATCCGCTGCGCCGCTACTACCACTGCCGCGTGCATACGACGAGGTAGCATTTGCAGCTGTGGGCGGTGCAGCAGCAGCCTGTATGGCGCTGCTGCTGCTTAACACAGCCTGCTGCAGCTGCACCCCATCAGCTGCCCCGACGCGCTCCAGGTCAGCCGCCGCAGCCGACGCAGCTGACACGGCGCAGCAGTTGTCGCGCTGCAGCCGCTCCAGTCCCCTGCTGCTGGGGCCGTCGCCCCCGCGGCCGACCGGCAGTTGCTGAGTGGATGTCAGGGGCTGGTGAGGCTGAGGCGCACACCCGCCGTGTGCTGTCCCTTGGTGCGGCTGCTGGAGGATTGCCGTGGCACCCATGATGCGCGGTGCCCCGGACGGCTGCTACAGGTACGTCAACATAGGGCCTTTGCCTGCAAGCAAACAAGTGATTGGATGATAGATTTAATTGAAAAGAGTAATACAGCGCACTCACCGCCCCTCCCTCGTCGCACGACAGGCTA
This sequence comes from Chlamydomonas incerta, assembly GCA_016834605.1. Classification (NCBI taxonomy): domain Eukaryota; kingdom Viridiplantae; phylum Chlorophyta; class Chlorophyceae; order Chlamydomonadales; family Chlamydomonadaceae; genus Chlamydomonas; species Chlamydomonas incerta. The sequence continues at coordinate 1,850,738 of JAEHOC010000017.1, read as the reverse complement.
GGCAAGCCTGAGCCCGAATCCAGCCGTGCGCCCCGCCCTGCATGCACCCGGCAGTCCCAGCTGGGACTGCAGGGCCTCGCTCGATCGATCGCGCACCGCGTCTACAGACTCCTGTGCCCGGACCCACCTTTGACCTCGATGCCGCCGGTGGGCTGCCACGCCTCCGACGGCAGCAGCTGGAAGGTGTTCTCGCTGGCGTGGATGGCGCCCGGCACGCCCGTGGACTCCATGCGGCTCGTGCTGTGCGTGCGGAGCGGAGGGGAGAAGGCACGCGGGCAGCAGCACAGTTGCTGGGGTGGTGGAACCAAGGTAGCTGCATCAGGACGGCCCACGTGTCGCCATCCATTGCCCCTTCCTCCCTTCATTCCATTCCATGCATGACTCACGTGTTGACGGTGTCGCCAAAGAGGCAGAAGCGGGGCATCCGCGTCCCCACCACGCCGCTGACAACGGGGCCGCTGCTGACGCCGATGCGGATCTGCACCGGCTCCCCCGTAGATGGCATCTTGACCTCCCGCGCCGCCGCCAGCATGGCCTGTGTGCGCGCGTGTGTATGTTTCGGAAGAGTGAGCGAAAATGGTGCGTGAGAGGTGGTTAGCTCACAAGCAGTTTCACGTCGGACGCAAGGCTCAGCGCCTTGTGCAACGCGCTGAGCGATTTCTCGGCAGGCAGCCCGGCAAGCCTACCTTTGCGAACATGAACACCTTGTTCGCGTGCAGGGGGTCGGCCTTGGTGTTGCCGCACCGCACCGCCGCCATCCCGTCTGCGCCCTCGTGCATGAGGCCCCCCGCAATAAAGTAGCAGTCGCCGATGGTCTCCACCTGCACATAAACACACGCGGGTCACGCGCCATCCAAACATATGTCGCATCCATCATAGCTAGGGAGCGGGTCAGCTACAGCCGCCCCAGCCCCAGCGCACACCAATTCACGCCCTCCTCGCGCCAATACCCCTTCCATCCCGGCCTCCCAGACTCACCTTGAACACGCCAAAGTCGTCCAGCATTGCGTCAAAGCGGCTGAAGAGGTCGTTCAGCATGGTCATCACGGCGCGCGGCGACACCTCCTTGCACATGGGCGTGAAGCCTGGAGACATGGGGCCAGCGGAGGGTCAGACCATGACCAAAAGGAGAAGGCGCGCGTTGATGGCATTGGCATGGCCTGTCCAGCTTGCTGCAGTCATGCGCGCGAGCCAGCAAAGCGCCCCACCTCGTATGTCGGCGAAGAGAAGCGTCACCTCCGGGTGCCACGTGGCCAGCGCATTGCAGTCCTTCACCACCGGCCGCCAGCGCAGGTTGCGGTTGGGGCCTCCCGCCGCCCCGGCCTTCATGGCGCCGCCGGCGGGGCTGCCGGCACCGTCACCGGGCGCCGCCAGGCCCGCTGCCGCGCGCTCCGCCTCCTGCGTCCACTCCTCGGTGATGTGTGTCAGGATGTGCTTGGGGAACAGCTGCTCCAGCAGGCGGTGCTCGGCCTCCATCACGTTGGCCAGGTGCCGCTCGGCCATCACCTTGGCGCTCACGTCGTGCTGGGGGCCGGGGGCGGGGTGGGATGCGGTGGGAGGCAGGGGGAACAGGCCGGTGAGGGGAGAAGCGCGATGCGTGGAGAAGAAATGATGCATCGGGATGGAGCGAGCCGGAGGATGGGCGAGCTCTAGTTACCCCTGGCTAGGGTCGTGGGAGAGGCTGGCGCGAGGTTGCGATGGACACAAATTTTGTTTGCGCAATGCCAACCGCTGCATCTGGCCTCCGCAAGTGCCTTCAAGTGGATAGGCTCACGACCCACCTGTGTCAGCACAATGACGTACTGACGTGTGGTCGGGTCCATCGAGCGAGTGGCCCAGATCTCATGCCAGGCCGCCTCAGGCATCACACCCGATTCCTCCTCTTGCTTCTCTTCTTCCACTGCCTCCTCCTTGCCTTCCTCATGCTCCTCGGTGGCCTCGCTGACACGTGGCACCGGCGAGCCAAGGGAGGCTGCCTCCTCATACGGCAGGCCGTGCCGCTGCGGCTGCTGCTGCCGGGGCCTGTTGCGGCTACCGCGGCCCCACTCCAGTCTCATTGCACTCGGTGCCTCCACAGCCTCCGCTGCGGCCGGCGGCGCCGCGTCCAGCAGCGCCCACTGCGCATCCAGCAGGCCGCCAACGTGGCCGTCACCCTGGCAGCGTGGCGACAGCTGCTGCTGCTCGACCTGCTGGCACAGCAACATACGGGCGGCGGCAGCAGCAGCGGCTTGCGCCGCAGTGCCCTGTTGCTGTGACGGACGCAGCAGGCGGCCGCCGTGGCAACTGGCACTGGGCGGGCAGTCCGAGGGTGACCTGCCGCCGGCGGACGGCGATGCATGCCCTGCTGCGGCGGCCGAGGGCCGGCCCATCGGCGGCATGGAGCCGCCGCTGCTGCCGCGGTGGGGCCCGGCAGGCAGCATCTGGAAGGGCCGGGCCGCCGCACTGCTGCTGAGGTGCGCTGCGTCCACGCTGGGGCGGAGGCGCTGCAGGGACAATGCCTTGAATGGCCTGCATTGGCCGCCCACGCCGCCGCCCGTTGAACGGCTGGTGGCGCCGGTAGCGCTGCCGGGCGCGTGCGCGGCAGTGGCGACCTCTCCCGACGCGACCATTCCCGGCGCGGTCCTGCCGGCGGTGGCCATGGCAGCCGCCGTGTGCCACGAGGGCACTACGGGGGACAAGCAGCGCCCCGCCGCCGCCGCGGACAGGTCCACGGACATGGCCCGGGCAAAGCCGAGCGCGGACGGCTGGCGTGTGAAGCCCGCTGCCGCCGTCGGCCGCAGGAAGGAGGCGCTGGGCGACAGCAACAGGCGGGCGGCCACCGGAGGACCGCCGCCGACGCCCGCCTCACCAGCAGCATTGGGCTGCGGCGCCGGCTGCGGCGCCGGCTGCTGCCGGTAGAAGCTGTCCTGGCGATGGAGGCTGCTGCGGTCGCCAGCCTCACCGCGCAGCAGGGAGCTGGTGGAGGCGTTGCTGGCGTTTGCCAGCAGCAGCTGAGTGCTCGGCGGCGCGCCGCGGAGCGAAGAGGCGAAGGCGAGCGCGCGCAGGCGCGGCGTGACGGCCGCACTGCTGGCGCTAGCGCCGCCCGCCGCTGCCGCCGCCGCCGCCGCCGCGGCCGTGGGCGTGCCAGCAGCCGCTGCGAGGCTTCCGCACTTGCTGGTCACATCGATTGGGCGCAGCAGGCGGGTGGGTGGCTCGGCCTCCGGTGGGCTCCGGCCCAGGCTCGGCTGCGGCTGCGGGTGCCCGTAGCGCTCGTGAGCCAGAGGCACAGGCTGCGACACGCAGCGGAGCGGCCGCTTTGGAGTAGCTCCACCTTCGGTAGCCGCCGTGGTGGCAGCCACGTATACGGGCACCGTCGGCGCCCCGCAATGGCCAACGGCGCTGGCGCCAGCTCGTCGCCTTGCATATCCACTGCTGCCGCGGCGGAAGTGTGCGTCACTGGGCATGAGCTCGAGTGTGGATGGCGTGGAGGACGCCGCGCTCTTGGCCACCGCCGCCGCCGTCGCTGCCGCCGCCGGCCCACGCGGGCTGGCCTGCAAGAAAGATGCGAGCGCCGCCGCCGGCGTGGCAGCGGCGGAGATCGCGAGGCGCATGCCGCCTCCGCAGCGGTAGGCCAGCTCCGTAGTAGCCGGGGCTGCGGCCGCCGCCGCGTGGTGCTGCTGTGGGCCGCTTTCAGCCATGACCAGACCAAAGGTGCTGGTGGCCAGAGGGTCAGCCATGGCGCCACCCATGAAGCCGGTGGAGCTGCTGCCGCCGCCAAAGTGCGTGGATGCACAGCGCCTCAGCGGGCGGCGCGTGTGGGCAGCGTCGAAGGGGCTACCGGAGCCGCCGCCGCCGCCGCCGCTGGGCGACGCTGCGGCAGCGCGGCCTGTTGCACCTGCTGGCATGCTGCCGCACGGCGCCGGGTGGCGATGGGTTGCGGCACCCATGCCGAACGAATGGGCCCGTGGGATATCGATAGCATTGGAGGCCTCAGCAGCTGGGGCGCGACTGGCAGCAGGCTGGAAGCTGCACATGGCGGCCAGGCGCGCGAACCTGTTGCCGCCGCTGCTGGCGTCGGGGCTGAGGCCGCCGCGCAGCGCCCGGGTGTCGCCGGGGGCGGCGTGCTGCATGCAGCCGCTGGGCGGCGTGACACCTGCTGGCGGGGGGCGTGCCGTGCACGTGGGGGAAATGTACATCGTGAGGCAGCAGGGTACCTGCTGCGTACGGACGTGAGCCAAGGCGGCAGACTGCATGCCGCCGCCATCTGCGGCGGCAGTGCAGCAGACCACGCTTTTTTCCGTCCACGTGCGCATTTTGAAATCAGCTGTCAGCTATCTCGGCCCGCGCGCCCTTTGGGCACTAGCTGGCATCCCCACCCACGTGCGCATCGTCAAGGGGCGAACGGGGGCAGTGCCGAGCATGCAGTCATGCACCGCTAGCCGCGGCAGTGCAGCAGCTGACCAGTACCAGCCCACGCCACCCACGCTATGCTACCTTCTAAACGAAAGAGGTCATCACCAACGTGCCCCTCTGCATGCACGCACGCACGCATGCACGCACGCACCCGAGATGATGGCGCGCGAGCCGCCGCAGGTGGAGAGGTCGCCGAACGCAACCGGCAGCAGCGCAACCGTGCTGCTGCTGCCGCGCCCGCTCGCCGGGGATGCAGCGCCCCCGGCCAATGATTGCGGCACGCGCAGCACGCCTGCGCCATGCATGAGACACGCACCAGCATCGGCCGCCGTCAGTCAAGCGCACCCCTCACCCCGCATGATCACTAGCAGAGCGCGAGTGCACACACCAAGTAGGTGCACACGAGTTGGCTGCGCCCCGGTGCCGGATGCCGCACCTTTCCAGAAGCCGCTGCCGCCCTCCCGCAGCAGCTCTGCAAGCATGCGCTCCAGCTTCTCCGGCTCGAACACAAACACCTGCTGCAGCAGCGACACGCCGCTCCCCATGCCTGCGGCACCTCCAGAAATCAGCATGTCGAGGGCGGCTGTCTGTTGGTGTGCGGCGGCTGCCGGCTGGGGCGACAGGAGCGGCGCCGCGCAGTAGTGCCCTGTGGCAGCTGCGGCGTCGCCGCGGCAGCCCCGGTCCCCAAAGTACAGTACGGAGGCGGGGTTCTGGCTGATGGGCGCGCCGCGGAAGGTGAAGACCGTGATGGCGGCCGGCATGCTGCTGCAGATGAGCGCGTCGCGCAGGGACTTCTCGTCGGCCTGCCCAGCAGACATCACGCATGCATAGGGGTTCCGTACGTGTGTGTGTGTGGGGGGGGTAGTTTTCTCCAATTCCCAAATCAACCGTACGTGTGTGTGTGTGGGGGGGGGGAGCACAGAGCACACGCATGCTTGGGGCGGCAATGTTCTGCAGAAGCGCAAACGAGCGTAACCCCACTCGCGCTGTTGATAGGCCAGTGTATCTTGTCGAATTTCATCGCGTGCGACCTTCAGGGCCTGTTTCGGCGATGACCTACCACGTCCGCGACCGAGCTGACGCCAGCAGTTGCAACTCCAAGTTGCAGGCTCCGGGTCGCTTGCTCGGACGGCCAGCAATCATTCTTGTCATGGTTTTCTGGTACATCGTGGCAAGGCTGGTTAAAGACGCGTTGATTCGCGGCGTTGCGGCAAGCTTTAGGACCGCCTTCAGACGAGAGAGAGCTGCTGAGGAACGCCACATACATACATGTGCACGTCGCGATGTCTCTTATCGCAATCGGCGCATGAAGGCGTTCGCGCGGAAGCCACTTACCGAGATTCTGCGGGCGGGGGCTGGCGCGCAGCCCCAAGACACTAGCTTCTTCGTTACATTCCTCCGGGTCAATATCGGCTGCTTCCGGTCTGAAGCAACTAGACAAGCACGATCTTAGGAACGAAATCGGGCGCAAATGAGAAGCAGGCATAAAAATGTATAAGTGGAGGGATATAAGATTACGGGCCAGAATAGCTGCACAGCAAGCGGCTGGGCAGTGGGCGACAGGCGTTGAGGATCGAAAAATTGTTGGAACCTGGATTTCGCCGACACCTCCAAGTCATCAACTCAAGGCCTTGGCGTTCTCAAGAATGTCAACTCGCTAGAGTTTTGTAGGACAAATAATCAGCGCTAGCCAAAACCTCCAGCCCGGCGCGCTCGTGGGGATGTTTAGGATGTTCAGGCGCGCGCAGTTGCGACGAACAGCACCAAACGTGGCCGTGGCCGCGGGAGCCTTGCTGTCTCTTATCGAAAGAGAGTAGGCGGCCATTTGGACAGATGGCTGACATTGCGGCTGCCGGCCTGCACAGCCAGGTGCGACGATGGTCCAGGATGGTTCGCAGCCGCGGGAATGTGCTGGGCGTGTGGCCCTTGCCCATCCTGCACCCATGCACAGAACCTGATTTAATAGTCACAGCCATATCCTTGTAACTTCTGTAAGGCAGGGACCCCCAAAACGTTTCGGTCGCTGCGGTTGCACGTCCCGTGTCGCCGTGCGTGTCGCCGGCATAAGCGCACCTGGTTACCGCCTGGACGATTGTAACACAGACACCAAGTTATTCAGAGCGTGTTTGCTTACATTATTGAAACCAAATTTGGCGAAGCCTGTGCGGCTGGGACCATTGGTGATGGTGCAGTGCATAATTACTGCGATGTAAGGTGGTACTTGCGTTCATTGTACATTATTGGTGCCATATTAACAGCAGTTTACGATGATGGACTGGCCTTCTTGAACAATACAGCAGCGGCCGAGCGAGCTGAAATGGTGGATTTCCGCTGACGCTTCACCGTCCAGAATGGTGCTTCACATCCTAGTCCGCTGCTTTCAAGGGCAACCTCACATCGAGGAAAGAAGGATCGCTGCCGAGAGCGGTAACAAGGGCGTTCTCGCGTTGACAAGCGAAATCGGTCACCCAAGCCAGATATCTGGAAACGGTATGTCTTTTAATGCTTGAATAGGGCACGGTTACGGCCATTCAGGTAGTGAGCGCGCAGCGAGGATTTGGATGGCATTGCCGCATGCTTCTGCACTTCACAGGCACAGCAAAGCCCACACGTGGTCCTATCATAACAATCACCGATGATGCCACCGGTCGCCAAGCTCCACACCGGCCAAGAGAACAGACACCCGTTTTTCAGTGGAACGAGCGACAGGTCGGTGCGACCCCACGATGTATTTATTGTAACTGTTGTTTTAACTTGCAAATGCAAGCGCTCTGCTAGGAACCAGCTTAGTTTGCCATGTTTAGGCGTCGAAGCAGCCAACCGTCGCGTAACCTGTGCCTCGCGCGCGACTCCTTGTCTACCGTGTCCCCGCCTGATAGGGTGGGCAGGCCGACGAGAAGTCCCTGCGCGACGCGCTCATCTGCAGCAGCATGCCGGCCGCCATCACGGTCTTCACCTTCCGCGGCGCGCCCATCAGCCAGAACCCCGCCTCCGTACTGTACTTTGGGGACCGGGGCTGCCGCGGCGACGCCGCAGCTGCCACAGGGCACTACTGCGCGGCGCCGCTCCTACCGCCCCAGCCGGCAGCCGCCGCACACCAACAGACAGCCGCCCTCGACATGCTGATTTCTGGAGGTGCCGCAGGCATGGGGAGCGGCGTGTCGCTGCTGCAGCAGGTGTTTGTGTTCGAGCCGGAGAAGCTGGAGCGCATGCTTGCAGAGCTGCTGCGGGAGGGCGGCAGCGGCTTCTGGAAAGGTGCGGCATCCAGCACCGGGGCGCAGCCAACTCGTGTGCACCTACTTGGTGTGTGCACTCGCGCTCTGCTAGTGATCATGCGGGGTGAGGGGTGCGCTTGACTGACGGCGGCCGATGCTGGTGCGTGTCTCCGTGCAGGTGTCGTCCGCGTGCCCGTGTCGCTGGCACCGCTGGCGGGCTTCAGCTCCAACCACGCGCCCCAGGTTCCGCCGCCCCCGCCGCCGCCTCCAGGGGCATCTGCCTTGGCAGCAGCTAGCGGCGATGATGATGTTGAGGAGCGGCTGCAGCAGCTGGACCGCCCGGGGCTGGGCCAGGTGGCGGCGGTGCGCCAATTCGCTCCCAGCGACCGCCGCACCAGTAGTAGCGCGAGCGGCAGCGGCAGCGAGGGCGGCAGCGGTGAGCCTGGCTCGCAGTCTGTGGGTCAGACCTCGGCGTCTTCCACTCGGGACAGCTGCGCGCCACTGCCGCTCTTTGAGCGCAGCCTGACGCCCTCACTCATGACTCGCTCCACGCTCACCGTCAGCCGCTTCTCGTCATCAGGTTCGTTTCAGGGCTGGGAAGCGGCAGTTTCAGGGCAGGGGCAGAAACATAGGGCCTGGGATTGGGCCGTCGCTAGTAGAGAACATCCCTATGCGGCCGGTGCCACGAGGTGTACGTAAGGACCGGGGCCTCACGTGTGCAGCTTGAGCACTGCCCTGAGCTGCCTTGCTCCTGCCTGTTCTCGTGCGCACTGCAGCTTTTTGTTGTTTGTGTGATCGATTTCAGGTCGCTGATGCCGCGCCCCCTGATGCATCCCCCCCCCCCCCCCAATGCCTGCAGGCCCGCTGACACACGGCACGAGTTCCCAGATGAGCGCATACAGCGGCTCGGCACGCCAGGCGGCGGCTGCCGCGCTGTGCGGGGTTGGTCCCTCCACCAGCTCCAACCACGCCAACGGTCACGGCTCGGCCGCCAATGCACTGGGGCCGCCAGCTGCGGCTAGCAGCAACTCATCCTTCAGCGCAGCAGCTGCGGCAGCCGCTGACGCGACGGCGGGTGCGCAGGCGGCCGCCGGGGCAGGACAGCGGCACATCGCGGCGGGCCGCTCCCTCCGCCAATCCCTGTCCATCAAGCAGGCCAATGCAGCGCTGGTCCAGCAGCAACCGGAGGGGCCGGCGGGGAGGTGCATCGAGCCTGTCACGGGCGCGGCATCCGCGCCACAGGCGGCAGCAGATACGAACCCCGCCGACCCCGCCACGGCGGCGGCGGCGGCGGCCCCAGCACCGCATGACGCGCTGCCGCTCCACCTGGAGGCCGCTAACCAGAGCGTCGTGACGCAGTCGTGCATTGTGCTGGATGGCGCCGCGTTCGGCTCGCGCGCGCCCGACCCATTCGCCTCCCGCACACACAATGCCACAACAGCGGCGGGAGGCGGCGGGGCCGCGGAATCGGGCGCGCTGCCCGGCGGCTACCCAGTCGCCCCGCCGAACAAGCGGGGCAGCGTCACGGGCGCGTTCACATGCTACCTGCCAGGCACGAACCGCGCTTGGGGAGCCCAGCAGGCGCCCGTGGGGGCAACCCGCCGGCTGGACGCCATTGCGAACGACACCGGCGCGCCTGCTGGTGCCGAGGGTGCTGATGATGCAGGTGGCCCGGTCAGGCCCTTCGTGGACGCGCGCGCAGCGACCGAAGGTGGCATGACCGCGACCATGGCCAGGGGCATGCGGGGGCCGTACAGCGGCAGCATCCCCAAAGCGGAGGAGGCAGCGGTGGGCAGGCGGCAGAGCCCGGCGCCGGTGGCGCACGGCGGGGCGTGCGGCGGCGGCGCCGTCAGTGGCGTGCTCACCGGCGCATCCCACGCCATGAGTGCTACCGGCCAGTCCACCACGGCGCTGCGGCGATCCATGACCTTGCTCCCCAACAACACCAGCGCACTGGGCAACTCCACCGCCAACCCCCTGGCAACCTCTACGTTCGGCTTGCTGCTCAGTGGCTACGACGGCCGCCCGGGTAGCGGGGGCGGGCCCGCGCTGCCGCCGGCCGCCACGCCCGCAGCGGCGCTTGCGGCGCTGTACTCTGGAACGCTGGCTGCGGCGGGCTCTCCGGCGGCTGCAGGCAGCGGCCCCGCGGCCTACTGGAAGAACAAGAGCTTCTCCACCAGCGCCTTCCCGCGGGCGGTGTCCGGCGAGATCCACCACGTGGCCGCGCCCGCCATGGCCTGGCCGGCGGACAGGTCGGATGCCACCTCAGCTGCTGCGGCGGCGGCAACGGCGGCCATGGCGGCGGGAGCGATGCCCGCAGACGCGGCTGCTGCGGCCGCAGGCCCGGGCAGGGCGCTGTCGTATGCGGGCGTCGATATCCAGGCACCGTCAATGATGGGCGAGCAGTGGGAGCGGCCGCCGCAGCGGCCCGCCACCGCCACGCACATCAAGCCGGCACCGGTGGTTGCGGCACGCACGCTGCTCTCCCGCAGCAGCTCCGAGAGACAGGGCCTCCCGCGCAGGGCACCGGCCTCGTGCTCGGCCGCGTTCGGGTCAGCCCGCCAGCTGCAGCAGGGCCAGATGCTGAGCCCCGTCGGCCAGGCCTGCACTGCCCCCAGCTACCCCAGCAGCGCCGCCGTGGCGGCTGCTGTAATGGGAAGCCGCTGCGAGCAGCAGCCACAGCAGCAACCGCATCAGCAGCACCACCACCAGCAGCAACAATACCTGCGTGCTGCCACATCGACGGGATTTCACCTGTTGGGCACTGCGTCGCCGCGCCAGCAGTCGCAGCAGCCGCAGCAGCATCTTTACCACTCGCAGCAGTTCACCTCTCGCGCAATCGCATTCGCCAGCTCTTTGAGGAACGCACCGGCCGTGGCTCATGCCATGTCGTCCCACAACAGCGGCACCATATCCGCGGCCGCCAATGCGGTCACGCCCAGTGCCGCCGCACAGGCGATGGGCAATGCCGGTGGAGTTGATGCGATCGGCAGCGGCGGCGGCGCAGTGGGCAGCGGTGGCTTCCTCCTCTGCACTGACCGCACCGACAGCTCGTTGGAGCCCTCAGCCGCCCTCATGACGAGCAAGTCCCAGACAGCCGCAACCAGCGGCGGCGTCGGCAGCCGCGTCAGTCTTGGCGGCGGCAGCCTCGCCACACCAGCAGGAGCGCGGGCGTCGACCGCGCCCATCGTGCCCGGCCTGCGCGCGCTGAGCCGCCATGCCATTTTAGCGGCAGCGGCTGGCGCGCCCGGCGGCATGAACGTTGTCAGCCCCACCGGGGCGGCTGCGGAGCGGCCCCGTAACTCGCAGTCCACGCATTCCCACCTGAAGCGCGTGTGTGAGATGGCGGCCGGTGTGGCTGGCGGCGGCGGTGGCGGCGGCGGTGGCACGCCGGGCACCGCCACCAGCAGCTCGGCTCTGGGCGCCAGCGCTGAGGACGACGCAAAGCTCACCTCGAACGCCGCCGGCCTTCTGGACTCCCATGTGTCGCCGTCAGAGGCGTTGGCGGCCAGTGCCGGCAGCAGCGCCGCCGCGTGCCACCGCGCCCACCCGCCGGCGCACCCGCGCAGCGGCTTGATCGCTCCGGCTGCGGTGCGGCCCAACAGCGGCGAGCTATCGCCCTTCAGGCTCGGCTCGGACGCTTCGATGTCCATCTTCTCCACCTCAGCCGCGATGACGGCACACGAGAGCAACAGGCCAGAGGGGGCCCATGAGCCGGGTGTCGCAGCCGTTGCGTCTGCTGCGCTGGCGCCGGCGGATGACGTCGACGCCCTCAGGGGCGAGGCGGCGTTGCGACCGGGCTACGCAACCGGCACGCACCTTGGGCGCGCGCAGCCGCAGTCCCAGCAGGCCGGGCTGTTCGGAGCCGACCTGGACGCAGCCATGGCGGCGGCCCTGTTCAGCGGCGCGGGCGGGGAGGAGGCGTACCACGAGGTCTGGGCCACGCGCTCCGTGGACCCCGTGACGAACGTGCCCGTGATCGTGCTGGCGCAGGTGCGTACTGACGAGTACGGATGTGTGGCTGCCAGAACTGCAGAGGGGTAGGGGAACGGGACGTGCCGGCGGACGCCGTGCTGAGACGCCGTGCAGAGCGGTGATCAGACTGCCCATGCCCTTATTGTTACCTGCGCACACACCCATTCCTTCTCCCCTCATCAACCTCTCCCATCAACCGACCTCTCCCCTGACTGGCCTCCCACCCCACCCCACCCCCGCCCCCGCCCCCGCCCCCCCCCAGCACGACGTGAGCGCCAAGGTGATGGCCGAGCGGCACCTGGCCAACGTGATGGAGGCCGAGCACCGCCTGCTGGAGCAGCTGTTCCCCAAGCACATCCTGACGCACATCACCGAGGAGTGGACGCAGGAGGCGGAGCGCGCGGCAGCGGGCCTGGCGGCGCCCGGTGACGGTGCCGGCAGCCCCGCCGGCGGCGCCAAGAAGGCCGGGGCGGCGGGAGGCCCCAACCGCAACCTGCGCTGGCGGCCGGTGGTGAAGGACTGCAATGCGCTGGCCACGTGGCACCCGGAGGTGACGCTTCTCTTCGCCGACATACGAGGTGGGGCGCATTGCTGGCTCGCGCGCATGACTGCAGCAAGCTGGATTGGCCTTGCCAATGCCATCAACGCGAGCCTTTTCCTTTTGGTCATGACACATTCATCCTTGCTGAGTGTCCTCAGCCTCCGCTGGCCCCATGTTTTCAGGCTTCACGCCGATGTGCAAAGAGGTGTCGCCGCGCGCCGTGATGACCATGCTGAACGACCTCTTCAGCCGCTTTGACGCAATGCTGGACGACTTTGGCGTGTTCAAGGTGAGTCTGGGAGGCCGCGGCTGACGGGATGCAGGGGGCATTGGCGCGAGGAGGGCGTGACTAGGTGTGCGCTGGGGCTGGATGGGGCGGCTATAACTGACCCGCTCCCTAGCTATGCTGGGTGCGACATATGTTTGGATGGGCGCGTGTCCCGCGTGTGTTTATGTGCAGGTGGAGACCATCGGCGACTGCTACTTTATTGCGGGGGGCCTCATGCACGAGGGCGCAGACGGGATGGCGGCGGTGCGCGACGGCAACACCAAGGCCGACCCCCTGCACGCGAACAAGGTGTTCATGTTCGCAAAGGTAGGCTTGCCGGGCTGCCTGTCCAGGAGTCGCTCGGCGCCGTTGTGCAGCGCGCTGAGCCTTGACTTCGCGTTTGACGTGAAACTGCTTTGTGAGCTAACCGCCTCTCATACACCCTGTACGCTCACTCGTGCGACACATGCACACGCGCGCACACAGGCCATGCTGGCGGCGGCGCGGGAGGTCAAGATGCCGTCTACGGGGGAGCCGGTGCAGATCCGCATCGGCATCAGCAGCGGCCCAGTTGTCAGCGGCGTGGTGGGGACGCGGATGCCCCGCTTCTGCCTATTCGGCGACACCGTCAACACGTGAGTCGTGCATGGAATGGAATGAAGGGAGGAAGGGACAATGGATGGCGACAAGTGGGCCGTCCTGCTGCAGCCACCCTGTTTCCACCACCCCAGCAACTGTGCTGCTGCCCGCGTGCCTTCTCCTCCGCTGCGCCCCCACAGCACGAGCCGCATGGAGTCCACGGGCGTGCCGGGCGCCATCCACGCCAGCGAGACCACCTTCCAGCTGCTGCCGTCGGAGGCGTGGGAGCCCACCGGCGGCATCGAGGTCAAGGGTGGGTGCGTGTGCTGTACATTAGGTGCAGCTAACCGTAGCTGCACGTGCGTCTCTGTTTAACGCATGCGTGCATGGGCTCATGTATCCGCACACATGCCGCTTGACTGCTGCAGGCAAGGGCACCATGGCCACGTACCTCTGGCACCCGGAGTTTTGAGAACCGATGGATGCTGTACAAGCCATCAGCCGCTTGCGGATTGCTCCGTGCCGCGAGAGGCTCGATGTGGATTTGATGAGGTTCCGCGCGTCATGCGGGTTAGTGCACCCCGCACGTCCGATTGGTTTGCTGAGGGCAATGATGAGGGATGTTGCGCGGAGCTTGACCTCACCCTCGTCCGCCTGACAGCGCCTGGTGGTGCGGGTCACGGCGTTCCGCAATGCATGTTCAAGCGCTGAACGCAAAAGTGGTGTTCTAATGGACTCAACGGACGGCCCGCTACTTTGATATCCATGGCACACTGTCGCATTGGTGTTGGCAGAAAAGCTAGAAAAGCGACGCGCGCACTGCTGTGAAATCATGAAGTGGTTGGCATCTGGGTGCTAGCTGCGGGCACGTCAGCACCCGCGCTACATGCGCCGCATCCCGCACTGCTGTGTGAACTGTGGTTGTTCCCTGGACCCGCAAGCGTAGCACGGGCGCCGGCCCGCTGGCGCACGCGGGTACAGGGCCGTGGCCTTCGCAGGAGATTCCTGCGGATCGTGACCTGCTGCTGTGCGTGCGTGACCTGTACGGCATTATCCCCGCCATTGGGCACGCATTTTGATTCGCCAGGTATAGGACGGTGGGTGATTGCAGTTGGTTGGCTGGCGGGCATTGCGCGTAACAGGGGGATTGGAGTGCGTTGCTCGTGGCGAGGAAAGTTGCCGTTACCGGGCCTGTCGCTGCCTTGTTTGGCGGTTCATCGCCTGGGTCCATTTCAACATGGATGGAGACTGGGGACACTGTGGGGACTGGGGGTCAGGGCGGCGCCGGCGCAGCAGGTCGTCCTTGCGCTTGAGCGTTGGGGACTGGCTGCCCTCCAGGGGCGCACAAAGAATAATTCATGTTCTTGCTATTGGGGGTTCACCAATTGTGGTTTCGCCTACGTACAGCGCGAGCCCTTAGGTATTCATACTCAATCCTGATAACGAGGGCGCTGCCGCTGATCAGCGTGGCACAATGGTATGCCAGATGAGTCGTTGCACAAGTGAAGATCCAGATTTTGCAGGCAAGTACACTTGCTGTTCATATCTTTGCATAAAAGGGCGCTAGATGGGAAGCAGAACGCCGGCGTGTGGGACCTCAGGGCGTGGTATACAGCTGTGGAAATGAGGAAGCAGATACGGTAGTACGAGGTGCAGGCCTCTTGTGTGAAGTTGGGTGTGGACAACGTAGCGCAAGGAAAACGGGGTCAGGTGGCCCGGCGTGAGGAGGTTCTCTTGATGCAGTGATGGTCTTGCATCCCCTGCGGATGGTGAAGTGAACGAAGCCAGCCAGCATAGTGGAGTGTCGTTGAACACCGGCATCAGTCGGCCCACGGTACAACCTTCACAACTCGGCGCACTTGCCGTGATGCGTGCATGCGTGCATGCGTGCATGCATGCATGTTGCATCTGCTGATGGGCAAGGTTCGCTCACGCAACCTCAGCATCCCCACATGCTGTGGGGCGCTGCTAGCTTGCTACAGAGCTTGCGGTGTGACCTGCATGTTCGTATGTACGCAAGTATTGAAGCCATGGAGTGGAGTGGAGTCATGGCGTGGGCTGATGGCGACGCAGCGTGGCAGTAGGCGTGCCTGCGGTAATAGTACGGCAGCTCAGTACGGCATCTAGAGCACAGCATCTAGAGCACGGCACCGCGATTGCATGGCCACGTACGTGCGTGTGCACCGGTACGTGCGTGTGTAGGGGGAGTGGCCCCCCGGCCTACCTATCTTCGGTCCTCGCTCGGGATTATGTCGGCACGCTGGATACATGTTGAGATGCGCTGGCAGGTGGCGTGGCAGCCCACGCTGGCACGTGGCGGCCCACGCTGGCAGACGCAAGCGTTGGATGCGCAGCTGGCGCGCTCAGATGCCTGCGCTGCTTTGATCAATGTATCCAACCATACTGAATGTCGGTAGCTGTTCAGGGTGGCACAGGGATGCCCCTGGGGCGGCAAGGGCCTGAAGCAGTCCAGATTCCAGAACAACTCTGTCGGAGGGGCCCAACGCAGCAGATCGATCTGGCGCCATGCAGACCCCTTCCAATGAGGGACCATCTGGCCTTGCGTCTGGCCCAGATAGAGGAGAAAGCCCTCCCCTGGTTGGCAGCTAAACGATGGCCTTCCCATGCATCGATTCCAACGAAGATAAGCTGCGCACATCAAGCTGGGGGCACATTATTAGGACGCGAGCAAGCAAATCTACAGCTGTGCCCCAGCTCTCAGCCTTCGGGGTGTCCCTCCCTGCGGGCCTGCCCCACTGCCCCCCCCCCCCCCTCGGATGTCGCTTCTCGCCGGGCGCCTATCGCTCCGCCAAAACAATGGCCGCGTGCTCTGCACGCATCTGTCCGCACCACCATCCGTTACAACCATGGTTACCAATGGCCGCCAGCTCGCCAAGTTGCATTCAACCGACCGCATATCTAGCCGAGAGTCCGCACGCACGTTGCGTCACGGCCCGGGAGCAGTTTGGCAAATCATCAACCTGGCACATGACAGATCCGAGATAACAACACGCACGACAGATTCGAGCCTGCCACGACTGCCACGCGGTCCCACCACACATGCCTCGTGCGCCGGTTGCAATGCTGAGCTCAGCCGGGCTCCTCACACAGGCCGCCAGTCCCAACCACCGCCGCACAGCCGCAATACCCCAGCCAATGAGCGCGTGCAATGCTTGCAGCCGCCGACAAGCGCGAGTCTGGACAGCAACCCCATCCATCCGCCGGTGGAGCGCTCTAATGCACAGCCCTGCTTCCTTCCCACCTACGCCCCGACAAGGCATGGGACCGGCGGCGCCCAGGCAACTGCTGGTGTTCGCGTAGGCACCGCCAACACCCACGCAACAAGCAATAAGCAGTAGTGGCAAAACATTTCAGCGGCAGTCCAAGGTTGCTGCTACATCTCATGCCATCAGTGCCTTTCTCAAAGTGAGGACATTAGCCATGAAACCACCGGCCCACTGCGAGGGATCTGCCAGATTCTGGAAACAGTGTCAGCACGTGTCAACATTAGACTTCTGGGTTCTGAGCCCAAATCGTTGCAGTTCGCGTGTCATGCAGGTCTCTCTTGTGGCAAGGGTGCGCCAGACATCAAGTTGATATTTCTCAGTCATGTGCAAGATGCTGTTTGGGGCAAAACTGTGATGCGGCGCTGCAGCATGCGCGCACTGAAATGGCACTTGCCTGGGGTGCTGGCTAGACTCCAGCCCCACGACAGCAGCACTTGCAAATACAACGCTGATTCATTCCCAGCACACTACGCCGATGTTCACTCTAGCCCTCCATACTACCCAGGCTCCGTCCATGCTACCACTCGCTTCCGCCGCTGCCACCACTCCACCTGCCAGCATGCGTTGCAGAGGCGCTTGTGGTGCTTGTGACACCCAGTTTTGCCACAGCGCACGCACCCGCCGCCGGGTCCAATGATAAAACTACCTCGACGGCTTGAGAAGCATTCAATGCTCGATGATGAGACAGCATACTCGCTTACCCGAAGAAGGTGGGGCTCGTATGTCTTTCGTGCCCATGCCGATATTAATTGTTAGATGCTCGATGCCGCTCCAACGATGCACCTATCTACGATGCTCCTGCCATTCTCATTGCATGCGTTCTGTTTCAGTGCTGCCACCGCCGGCCCGAACCCTAGCAACGGCCTCCGTACCCCTCAGTGCTGGCAAGATGTGCGCGCGGTGCGGCACTGTGGCTGTGGGGCGCCGTGTCTCTCTGTGAACCACTCCTCTCGTGACCGCCGCAAATGAGATAAATTGCTGCCGCCTTGCGGCTGCGTGAACCTGTATCTAATCCTCCTCCTCCTGCTGCTGCCGACCGCCCTCCAGCTCCTGCTCCCGCTGCTTCTGCTGCTGCGGCGGCGGCTGCGGGGCGTCCGCGCCGCCCCCTGCCGACGACATTGCGGCCAGCAGCCACGAGTGCTGCAGCAGCTGCTGCGCGGTGGGCCGGTCGGCTGGGTCGGGCGCCATCGCCGCCGCGATGAACGCCCGCACCCCGGCCGAGAAGCCCTTGGGCATGAGCTGGCCCACGTCCAGGCTGGCGTTCTGCGTCTGCTGCACGCGCTTGCTGCTGCTGCTGGCGCCGCCACCCCCCGACGAGCCCGCCGTGCCGCCCTCCTTGTCGCCCGGCCCCGGCCCCGGCGCCGCGCCGGCCGCCTGCGCTATGACGCAGGGCGGGAAGCCTGTGAGCATCTCGTAGGCCAGCACGCCGGTGGAAAACACGTCCGAGGCCAGGCCGTAGAAGAGGTCCGCGCGGTCCTTGTTCTCCTCCGGCCGCGACTTGACCGGGCAGCGCAGCACCTCGGGCGCCTGAGGACGTGGTGTGGAGGCACAGGTGGGGGAATATGGAGCGGGGGCATGGGCGGCGGCGCCGGCAGGTGGAGGCGAGGGGTGAGGGGTGTGAGGGGCGGCCGGCGCAGCAAGGATGCGCCCTGGCATGCATATGTCAAGTGCCCGCGCCGGCTCCGTGTGGGAGTTTGGGTCACAAACGGTACGTAACACGGCAGCGCGCGCACGAGACGAGTGCGGTGCGGGAACCCAACCAGCTGTAAAATATCTGGGCTGCAGCAGGCCAGCCCCGCCCTCCGCTCCCCCGGTCACACCGCACCTGCTGTATGGCTGTTCCTGGCTACGCCTTCACGTCCTAACTAATGATGAATGTACACCCCACCCTCCGACCGACCGACCAACCGACCGACCGACTGCCCCACGCACCATGTACTCGACTGCGAGGAGTGCAGTACAGGGCCGCAAGGCAGGTCCGCGCCGGTAGGTGTGTTGCGGACAGTCAGGGAACAGGGAAGTGTGAGTGTGCAAGGCGGATGAGGAGCTGAGAACCGGCGTGCAGCTTGCAGCGGCAGTAGCGGCAGCAGCGTACCTGTGAAGAGGCCCTTACCCGGCCTATCCCCCTATTGTAACCCCAACGCCAGTCCTTTGCAAGCCAGCACGCCGCCGCCCAGCGGTACCGTGACAGCGGTCCGAACCACGCCCCGCCCGGCGCCCGAATCCCGCCCCCACCAACCGCCAGCCCGCCCCAGCCCCAGCCGCCGTCACAGCACCCGAGCCCGCACCCACATGTGCCGGTGCGCGTCACGGCGCGCTCCTGGTGCAGGTCCACCGCCACGCCAAAGTCGCCGATCACCAGGCGCCAGTCGTCCGTGAACAGGATGTTCTCGGGCTTGATGTCGCGGTGCAGGATGCCCTTGCCGTGCACGTAGGCCAGCCCCGCCAGGAAGGGCGCCAGCACCAGCTGCGCCAGCTGCGCCTCCGACAGCGGCCGCCGCCGCACCTTGTGCACCACGCCGTGCAGGTCGCCGCGGCCCGCGAACTCCTGCACCAGCACCAGGTAGTCCGCGTCCTGCGGGGCGGCGGCGGCGGGTAGGGGGGGGGGGGTCCGGACAGGCGGCAAGTGACGGGCGGGCGGGCGAGGAGCGAGTGAGCGAGGGCAGCTGCATGGCGGCTGGAGTAGCTGTATGGCGGCTAGAGCAACTGCATGGCCGCTGGCGGCGGCATAGCGCCGCACACAGGCGCCGTCGCCGTCGCCGCCGCCGCCTAGCACGCACGTTCAGCACGCGCGCACCGCCCGCCCGCCCGCCCGCTCGCCCGGCACGCATGGCGCACACACACCAGCAGGCCCAGCACTTGCACACACGCACACACACCTGGAACGCCGCGTACAGGGCCAGCACGTGGCGGTGCGCCAGCTGCGCGTGCAGCTTAATCTCGCGCACCAGCATGTGCACCACGTTGGCGGGGATGCGGTGGAAGCTGTACGTCTTGAGCGCCACCTTGAGGCCCGAGCGCAGGCAGGTGGCCTGGGCAGGTGGGTGGGTGGGTGGGGGGATGCATGGAGCAGCGGTGGGCGGGGTGGTCGTCGATTTTCAGTTGGCAGCCCCAAGGTAGAGCGAAACGGAGGGGGGCGTGGGGCGGCTGCTGGGGGAGTGGCGCAGTGCGTTGACTGGCCGGTGCGATGGGTCTGATAGCACCCAGGCGAATGCCGGCACACAGTTCTGTGCAACCCATAACTCTCCATCATCCACACGCGCTCCAGATCCCACACATACACCCGACTTGCGCTCTTGAACACACATGACTTGATCGGTGGTTACCCAGCGCAACGGGCTCGCTTCGGCGGCGCACAGCCCCCTCACGCCCCCAGCAGCGGCCATGTCCGCCCAAAGGCCACGCCACACACGAGCGCCCGACCGACCATCCCTCACCCGGTAAACGGCGCTGATGCTTCCCTTGTACAGCCGCTTCTCGATGTTGTAATCCTGCAGGCACCACGACGCCCGCTGCATCGCTGCCGGCACGTTGCGCCCCGTGGTCAACAGCAGCGGCGCGGCAGGCGGCGCGGCAGGGGACTCGGGCGCCGCGGTGGCAGCAGCCGCTACCGGGGATGCCGGCACGGGGCTGCCGCCCTGAAGCTGCATCTGATGGGACGCGGCACGAGGGACGGCGCCGCGGCCGAGGATGCTGGCGCCGCCGCCGCCGCCGCCGATGGTGGCGACCGCCGCCGCCCTGGGATGGACGCCGCCGGCCATCAAGCCTGGCGGGCTGCTGCCGGGGACGGCCTGTTGAAGTTGTTGGTGGTGGTGATGATGCTGTTGCTGCTGCTGCTGTCGTTGCTGCTGCAATTGCTGCTGTAGCTGCTGTTGCTGCTGCAGCGTGAGGTTGTGCCCGCCCACAGAGCACACCGACATCCCCGCAGGGCTGCCGCCTGCAGCGCCTGCTTGGGCGCCGCTTGGGCTGGCGCCGCCGCTAGCGGTCCCCCCGCCAGCCGCAGCACCACTGCTGCTGCCGTGCAGGAGCGCTGAGGACAGGGAGCTGGTGGAGTTGCGGCGGAAGGCCAGCCGGCTGTCGGCGCCGCCGCCGCTGTGGATGGCGGGAAGCCGCACGCCGGCGGGCGCTCCTGCGGCGGCAGCGCCCGGCGGCGACGCCGCAAGCAGCCCCGCGTCACTGCCGGTGCCCGCTGCGGAGGTTCCCTGCGTGCTGCCGTCCTCCAGCTCCCCCCCTGTCGCCACTGCCGCGCACGGGGACAGCGGGGGCAGCAACATGCCCACGCTGACAACCACCGGCGGCGGCCCGCCACCGCCGCCGCCTCCGTGCACGCTGGGGTTGGGCCCAAGAAGTGACGGCGCGTAGACAGCCGCTGCTGACGTGGACGAGTGCATGGACATGCTCCCACGCCGCTGCGACGCCGCGCCCTGCGGGCTGGTGCTGACCAAGGCAGCCCCAGTTGAGCCCGCCCGGCACCGGGACTGCTGGGACTGACCCACGACATCAACGCTCAGCTTGCTGTATTCGCCTGTCGTTGACATTGAAGTGCTTCCCGACGTGCACCGGGTAAAGCCGTAGGTGATCGCGGTGCCCGTCCGCATGTCGTGGGGCGAGTGCAAGGCGCCTGCAGTTCAAGGGGGAAACATGGTCACCGAGTAGCCACAAAGCCGGTATTGCATGTTTGCATAGAAGCATATGCAAGTGTCGGTCTGCAACAAGAGGCAGCCGTTGCAAGCACGACCGACCACGCGCGTGCATAACTTTCAGCAGCATGCTGCTCGACTTCCCGCGCGGGCGACGATTGGCAACCCCAGTTCAACAAATAACGCATGTTTAACCCAATGTGTACCTGAATGAGACAGCATTGGGCTGCATAACGGCGGGAGGCCTCCAGGCAGTGGGCTGGCGCACGATACCGACGAGGGAGACCGCGCTGGGACGCCGTCAATGTCGCCATCTATGCTGAGTGGTGCCAGGCGTGTAGAGACAGCGCCCAGCAGCCGAGCGAAGAGTCGAGTGGATTTCCCCGGCGCGGGTTTGGCCGAAGGAACGTCTGCAAGCTCGGCGCTTTGTCTTCGACCCATTATTATGCAGATATCATAGGTTAAATGCCCAGCGGTCGAGGGGCCGGGTCATAATAACGACACCCCGCGCAACGACAGGTGTTGAGGTTTCCTGGTGAAAGAACGCTTCGTCATGTATTTGATATGGAAGTGTACCCCTAGTTTGCAGCCAGCTCGCGCGAGTCGTCGTCCCGTCCCTTCGCCCGGCTCATCTAGTAAGGGCGTACACTTTATTTTTAGCCGCACCCGTTTAGCTGAAGATGATCGATAATATCGTACGTGCGTATCGGGAGTAAACGTTGAGGGGGGGCGGCTGCTGAAGGCCAGGACCGCGGCGGACCGCGGCGTGACTGGCCACGCACTGACGTGCGCTGCCGTCCCGCCGTTTCACTTTAACAGCAAACATTATGACAATCGCTCTGGTAATAGTGATGATGCGCGTTAGCTCTTTAAAGCGGGTTGGAATACCGGTGAGACATCGTGACATGCCCGAATCGCCCGTTCTCGGCGAAGGCTTGGAGAAGGCCACCACAACCCGACGCGCCTTTCAGAATACCAATGGGCGTACGAAGTTGATGCCAGTGGGGTCGGTTTTACACCCCAGTGATATCCCAACCCCCGTGCCCAAACCCCCCTGGGCGTTGTACGCCGACCCGTGCCCGGTCCGGTCAGCGCGTTCAGCGGAAATCTGTATTGCATTCAGTATTTCAGCCTCAGCACCTGAAGTCTAAGAAACACATCATCCTGCGGAACCCGGCATGGGCCGCTTTGATTGTGAATGATGGACAGGGGATGGAGTGTGCGAGATGCAGTTGCTGGCCTGTGAGAAAACATTGGCACGCCTAACATACAAGCGACTACAACGACACATGATTACGCATATTCGCGTTCGCGTTTGGAAAGCACTTCGCTAACATAATTCGAAATGGCTGAGTGCCGTATGCGCGCCCAGCCCCTGTCCACCACGGTGTCTATACCGTAGCGGCTCTTCACGCACTCCTTAAGACGCCCCTCAGTCACCAATCGCCGGGTTCCGACACCGGGGGCCGACCCGCGCTTCCAATGGGTCACCGAAGTCTGTAGAATTCCCAAACGACCTCCTTTCACCTCCAGAGGAAGTTCATATGATACGGAATAATTACAATATAATTTACAGCGCAATTGCAGCGCGAGAGCGAGCGCCAAGCGACGAGTGCCGACATCGCAAGATCCAAAACAAATCCAAACTCAAACTCACAACACAGACGTCTCGCACCGGGGTCCGAGCGGACCCCGGCTTTATGAATGCGACATTACAAAGAAGGGACAGTCCGACCAAGCAAGGGTGCCCCGCACCCAGGTCAGGAGGGACCATCTCCGGCCCGAAGGGAAACCACCCTCCCCCCAGCAGGCTGCCGACCTTCCACCAACACGTGCATTAGGTCCATGTCTCAGCTGCTAACCTCGCAAGTCGAAGCCAAGCGTAAGCCCGCCAAAGCCCCACAAAGTGTAGCAAACCGTGTCTGCGCACAAAGCGCTGTCTACAGCACCAGACGCAAAACCAGGTACACCAGGCATATAGTCCGGCGACGCCCAATCTAACGCAGCACTGCTTTCTCTCGATATCTGGTGCCGAAGCACTGTCTTCCACCAGGCCCGAAGGCGCAACACAGGGCAGCGCCCCAAACAGCAAGCAAACTGAGGTGCCGGTGGCACGATCTGGTCCTAGCCCGAAGGCTCAACGCAGGGCAGCGCCCCAAACGGCAGGTCTGTGTGCCTGGGGCACGGTCTGGTCCTAGCCCGAAGGCTCAACACGGGGCATCGCCCCAAACCGCGGTCTGATAACACAACACAGGGAAGCGCCCCGAGCAAGCAGGCAACACCGGCAACCAACGCAAACCGACACGCAGCCCACAGACATCCCTTCACCACCCACACCAACGGAGCGTCCTCAATCTGGCTGAGGCCCGTTGCTCCTAAACGATGCAGGCGGCCGAGAAGGAGGCCGACGCAGACCGACATGCGGCCAGCTAGCACACCGACAACGCAGGAGCCAGCACCAGCGGAGCGTCCTCAATCTGGCTGAGGCCCTGTGCTCCTGTACGACGCCGGCTCTTGAGAAGGCGGAGGCCCAGAATTGCGAGGCCAGCAGCGCGCCATGGAGGCGCGGGGAACTTGCGCCTGCGGGCGCCGAGCCCCGGGCAGCCACGAGGACCACCCAGGACCGACGCGGAAAACGAAAATCACCGAGCCGTAACAACCCGCCAACCAGCCGCCCCGCGCGACCGGCCGCCCCGAAACTTCGATGCCAAGTCTCGCCGGGGGGGTGGCGGCCTTCCAGTCACCAAAATGCACACCCAAAGACTTGGCCGAACGGACGACCCGCCAGCCCGGGGGCAAGGGAGGACCAGCCACCCCGCCCGGTACCAACCCTACGCCCTCCGGGGTACCCAACATCAGCAGTTCAACTTTAGTCATGTTCAGACGCTGACCGGACGCACACCGGAACACTTCCATATCCGCCAGGAAGCCGGGCACAGCCTGCAATCCTGCAAGCAACGGCGCACAATCATCCGCGTACTGGGACGCCAAAACCGAGGCCAGGGTGGCAAGGACCCCGTGCCCCCTACTGCGCAGCCACGCCAGCAGGGCTTGCGCAACCGCGAGATACAACAGCGGCGCCAACGGGCAGCCCTGACGCACCCCCGCCGCCAGGGGCACCCACCCCGACACGTGACCATTCACCAGCGCCGCCCCCCGCGTGTCAGTCAGAAGGCGGGAAACCCACGAAAGGAACCCGGCCCCCACTCCCATGCGGGTAAGACAATCCAGAAGAAACGACCTATCTACCGTATCATACGCTTTGTAAAAATCCAGAAAGGCCGCCACACCGGGAGACTGTTTCGCCGCTTTCAACAGCCCGGGGGTCAATTGCAGCAACATCACATTATCAGCAATGCGGCGGTCCGACAGAAAAGCGGTTTGCTCAGGATCAATGATGCGCCCAAACACCGGCTGCAACCGCCGACATAACACACGTGCCAGGGTGCGGTAATCAGTGTCAGTTAGCGTGATAGGGCGGTAGTTGGAGGGCTCCGTGGGGTCACCCGCCTTGTAAAAGAACGTCCAAACCCCATCCAAGAACCCGCCGGGGACCCCCTGCCCCGCGCCCACCGCCGTGAATACATCCGCTAGCACCGGCGAAAAGTCGCTCTCGTAATGCTGATACAATTCCACCGGAATGCCGTCGGGGCCCGGCGACCGGCCAGCCGGCGCGGCAGCCAACGCTGCCCGCACCTCCGCCGCGGAGACCACCAGGTTCCCAAGTTCATCAGCTTCCGCCGGCGTGCACCGGCGCCCATGTTGCTGCAGCGCCGCTAAGACCTGCGCGCGGGGGCCTGGGGCAGGCGGCGGCGCCGCGCTGACATCCTGCCAGTACCGCGCCATCACCTGCCCCATGGCCGTGGGATCCGTTGTAGCGCTGCCGTCAGGGCGTTTCAGTTGGGTGATGGCGCGGGGCCCACCCGGGGGCCGCAGCATGCGAGTGAGGACCGGGCACGGCTTCTCGCCGCCCCGCAGCCACTCATGGCGCGTACGCCGGGCCGCCCCCGCCGCGGCAGGGACGGCAGCCGCGGCTGCGGCACACCGCGCCCGGACCGCCGCAGCCGCCGCATGGGGCAAGTCCACCCCCGCCTCCACCGCGGCCGTCGCCGCAGCGGCATCTGCCAACGCCCGCGCCTCCTCCTCAGTAGCGATGATGCGCCGGGCGACAGCCACACGGCTCAGCCGGGTAGCGGACGCCGCCGCCGCCCGCTTAAGCCGGGGCCACCACTCGAGCAAGCCCGCCGGGTCCGCTGGCCGGGCTCCAAGCTCCGTCTGGAGCCACGACCGATAGTCTGCTGCCAAATCCTTGAAGTCCAGGAAGCCCAGACGAGCTTTCGGCAAGCCAGGCGCAGGCGGGCAGGCCGCAGGCGACGCGGCCAGCGCCAGCGTCACGAGGCGGTGGTCCGAGGGGACGCCCTCCGCCACCGCGCACGCCACCACCTGGGGCACCAGGCTGCCACTGCACAATATACGGTCCAACCGTGAAGCGCCATGAGAGTGAACATACGTACAGACACGTTGGCCAGGCCGCCGGGCGCGCAGCACGTCGACCAGGCCAGGGCACGCCGCCGCCAGGGCGGCTGCCGCAGCCAGATCACCCGTGCGGGGCGCGCCAGAGGCCGTGTCCAGCGACATGTCACCAACAAAATTGAAGTCCACTGCGAGCATATGGTCGCCAGCACCGCCAACCGCGGCCTGCACCCACTGCTGGGTAAAGGCGCGTTGGTCGGGGCTCGCCAACGGGCGCCAGCGTGAATTCGTGCCCCCCCCCACCGAACCGGGAGGCTGATGCCGCGCCCCTCCCAGACACCATCCGAGACCGCCGGGGCGGCGACACCGCCGGGGAACGTGATTGCACCGCGCTCCAGTAGACATGTTCGAATGAGGATAGCAGTGCCGCCAGAGACCCGGCAGTTGGGCGTGGGGGCCGGAGCCCACCACGCTGTCCAGTCCCGGACGCGCAACCGCAGCGCGGCTGCACGCAGGTCTGTAGTGACGAGGTCAATATCTTGTGTGCGGACGTGAGTCTCCTGCAGGCAGACCACGTCCAGTTGCTGCCGCTCCCAGCAGCGGAGCAGGGCGTGCAGGCGCGGGCAGCCCAGGTGCTGAAGCCGAGTCCGCAGCCCGCGCACATTGTGCGACCCCACCCGCAGCGGCCGGGGACCGGCAGCCCGTCCACCAGGCCGACGCACTACTGCGGAGCCCCCAGCGGGGCGAGCTCGCGCGCGTCAGGGGCCGGGGGCACAGGCGCGCCGGCGGTGGTGCAGGCGGTGCCCACGCCGCCACCAGCCCCCGGCCCAGTGCCGGCGTCACCGCTGCCGCCACTGTCCTCCCGGAGCGCGGCACCCTCCGCAGCAACCCTCCCGCCGCCGGGCACTACCCCACCTCCCGGCGCCAGCGGCGGCGCCACCGGCACACCCACGGCCAGCAGGGCCGCGGCCGTCGCCGCCGCCGCTGCCGCCGCCGCTGCCGCCTCAGCCGCCACCGCCGTCACCGCCGGCGCCGCCGCCGCGGCCGCCGCCGCCGCTGCCGCCGCCGCCGCCGGGTCGGCGGCAGCGGGGGCACCGGCGGGCGCCGCCGCCTGGGCCGCCGCCGCCGCCACCAGGGCGGCAGCGGCGGACGCGCCGGAGACCACCTTGGTTTTGCCCTTCCCCATGCCCTTTATGAATGCGACATTACAAAGAAGGGACAGTCCGACCAAGCAAGGGTGCCCCGCACCCAGGTCGGGAGGGACCATCTCCGGCCCGAAGGGAAACCACCCTCCCCCCAGCTGTCTGCCGACCTTCCACCGACACGTGCATTAGGCCCATGTCTCAGCTGCTAACCTCGCAAGTCGAAGCCAAGCGTAAGCCCGCCAAAGCCCCACAAAGTGTAGCAAACCGTGTCTGCGCACAAAGCGCTGTCTACAGCACCAGACGCAAAACCAGGCACGCCAGGCATATAGTCCGGCGACGCCCAATCAAACACCAGCACCGCAGAAGAAAAGGCACCGGAAACCCAACGCACAAGCGCCCGCCGCCCACACCCCAGACGCGGGGTCAAGGGGAGGGGGGTGGGGAGTCCACATCATCAGGCAAGACCAGGACCAGGCAGTCCCCAGCACCCCGGGCAAGGAACGGATGCACAGACGGCACCGTATCCCAGTCTTTTGGGCGAACTCCCAGGCTAACAAAGGACTGCAGCCGACCCCAGAAATCAGAAACAACCGACACACTAATGCCCATGACATGGGCCGAAGACAAAGCCCGACCCGCACGCAGCCCGGCCATGACCACCAGCTGCCGGCCCAGATCCAGGGCGGACAGCGCAGCAAGGCAGACCACATCCCACACCGGCGGCGCCAGCCCAGCAGGCGGCTGCACCAACCACAGGTCAACACGCGTAAAACACTCCTCACCAGACCCGGGCACGGCACCCATAGCCAAAGCCATGTTCTCCCGCAGTGCCCGCGCCACCACGCAATCCCAAAAACGGTGTCGACGGTCCCCGTCACACATATCCATCTCACAGGCACGACACAGGGGCATCCGGATGCCGGACGCACGACGATCGGCATTTTTCGGGAAGGCCCAACACGCATTGGCAGCCACCCGCCACAAAGCCTCCTTCTGGCGATTCTCCCATTTCAGCGCCCACAACCGGGCCAAAGTGCAGCCGAACGCCCCAACCGCGAGCGTCGCACCCTCCGCCGGCACACCGGCATCCCGCACAAACAACAAATGCTTAGCCCGCAGCGCAGCCAGGTGCGGAGCCATTTGCATCTCCGTCCCCGCGCGCACGGAATACTCCAAGAGCAGAAGGGGCGGCCCCCCGTCCAGCGCCCACCCCAAGCCCCGCACCACCTGCGCGAGGGCCTCAGCCGCCGCGCACTGCACGTCGGCGGCCGGGAGCGGCTTGAAAGCGTCAACCCCGCGGGCCAGCCGGGCAGCCCGCGCTGCCTCCTCCCAGCCCGCAGGGAGCAGCGCCACCGCCGCCGCAAAGCGCTCTGCAGCCAGCACGGCCGACGCGGGCCCCACCAGAGGGGACGGTAGCACCCACCGTCGAAGCACCAACCGCCACACCTTCAGCCAATACACCTCCAGCATCGCCGGCCCAAACTCGGCCCCCCACTCCGCACGGCGGGGGTAAGCCCACCGCACCTCCTCCAGCTGGTCACTGGCGGCCACCAATTGACCCACGTGACGGAGTCCCGGCAGAGCAAACAAGTCCGCAAACGCAACCTCAAACGTCCGGCCCTGCTCACACAGAGCCGGATTCGCCCAGAGGGGCACATGGCAAACCCAGGTTCCCGGCACAGGAGGCACCACCAGCGTGACCGGCGGCAAATGAGACATGGCCCCCAGGAGCCTACGAAAGGGAGCACTCCCCGGGGTAGCTGGCCTGTTCAAGACGCGCGAGTCATCCCCCCGTACTAACAGGCGGAGCGGCGTGGCCAACTCGTGACGCTGGCCCAACCACGCCACCGCAACCTTCGTCCACGGCGGCACATACGACAGCAACCCACACGCCCCCAACACACACCGCACGGCCAAGCCAGCATGCCGAGCCTGCACATGCTGCCGCAGGGGCAGGAGCCCCACACCACCACACACAGGGGGCAGCTGCATGATCTCCAGGGACATACCGACCGGGCGGGCGTGGGGTTTAGCGGCATACCGGGCCGGGGACAGGCGCCGGTCGACCACCGCCGCCACCTGGCCCAGTAATGCCCCGACAGCCCCCTCGGACGGCAGGCCCGCAAACTCCAGATGATAAAGCACCTTGCCGAGGGCATAAGCCGAGACCGCTGCCGCCCGACCAAACATAGAAACCGGCATACGAACAATCATGCCAAGCACACCCACCACCGCGGCAAACTCCACCGGGCCCTTTATGAATGCGACATTACAAAGAAGGGACAGTCCGACCAAGCAAGGGTGCCCCGCACCCAGGTCAGGAGGGACCATCTCCGGCCCGAAGGGAAACCACCCTCCCCCCAGCAGGCTGCCGACCTTCCACCAACACGTGCATTAGGTCCATGTCTCAGCTGCTAACCTCGCAAGTCGAAGCCAAGCGTAAGCCCGCCAAAGCCCCACAAAGTGTAGCAAACCGTGTCTGCGCACAAAGCGCTGTCTACAGCACCAGACGCAAAACCAGGTTTCAACGCAGGGCAGCGCCCCAAACGGCAGGTCTGTGTGCCTGGGGCACGGTCTGGTCCTAGCCCGAAGGCTCAACACGGGGCATCGCCCCAAACCGCGGTCTGATAACACAACACAGGGAAGCGCCCCGAGCAAGCAGGCAACACCGGCAACCAACGCAAACCGACACGCAGCCCACAGACATCCCTTCACCACCCACACCAACGGAGCGTCCTCAATCTGGCTGAGGCCCGTTGCTCCTAAACGATGCAGGCGGCCGAGAAGGAGGCCGACGCAGACCGACATGCGGCCAGCTAGCACACCGACAACGCAGGAGCCAGCACCAGCGGAGCGTCCTCAATCTGGCTGAGGCCCTGTGCTCCTGTACGACGCCGGCTCTTGAGAAGGCGGAGGCCCAGAATTGCGAGGCCAGCAGCGCGCCATGGAGGCGCGGGGAACTTGCGCCTGCGGGCGCCGAGCCCCGGGCAGCCACGAGGACCACCCAGGACCGACGCGGAAAACGAAAATCACCGAGCCGTAACAACCCGCCAACCAGCCGCCCCGCGCGACCGGCCGCCCCGAAACTTCGATGCCAAGTCTGGGCGCAGAGCGCCTGTCTGATGAATGCGACATTACAAAGAAGGGACAGTCCGACCAAGCAAGGGTGCCCCGCACCCAGGTCGGGAGGGACCATCTCCGGCCCGAAGGGAAACCACCCTCCCCCCAGCTGTCTGCCGACCTTCCACCGACACGTGCATTAGGTCCATGTCTCAGCTGCTAACCTCGCAAGTCGAAGCCAAGCGTAAGCCCGCCAAAGCCCCACAAAGTGTAGCAAACCGCGGCTGCGCACAAAGCGCTGTCGACAGCACCAGACGCAAAACCAGGCACGCCAGGCATATAGTCCGGCGACGCCCAATCAAACACCAGCACCGCAGAAGAAAAGGCACCGGAAACCCAACGCACAAGCGCCCGCCGCCCACACCCCAGACGCGGGGTCAAGGGGAGGGGGGTGGGGAGGCCACATCATCAGGCAAGACCAGGACCAGGCAGTCCCCAGCACCCCGGGCAAGGAACGGATGCACAGACGGCACCGTATCCCAGTCTTTTGGGCGAACTCCCAGGCTAACAAAGGACTGCAGCCGACCCCAGAAATCAGAAACAACCGACACACTAATGCCCATGACATGGGCCGAAGACAAAGCCCGACCCGCACGCAGCCCGGCCATGACCACCAGCTGCCGGCCCAGATCCAGGGCGGACAGCGCAGCAAGGCAGACCACATCCCACACCGGCGGCGCCAGCCCAGCCGGTGTCTGATGAATGCGACATTACAAAGAAGGGACAGTCCGACCAAGCAAGGGTGCCCCGCACCCAGGTCGGGAGGGACCATCTCCGGCCCGAAGGGAAACCACCCTCCCCCCAGCTGTCTGCCGACCTTCCACCGACACGTGCATTAGGTCCATGTCTCAGCTGCTAACCTCGCAAGTCGAAGCCAAGCGTAAGCCCGCCAAAGCCCCACAAAGTGTAGCAAACCGCGGCTGCGCACAAAGCGCTGTCGACAGCACCAGACGCAAAACCAGGCACGCCAGGCATATAGTCCGGCGACGCCCAATCAAACACCAGCACCGCAGAAGAAAAGGCACCGGAAACCCAACGCACAAGCGCCCGCCGCCCACACCCCAGACGCGGGGTCAAGGGGAGGGGGGTGGGGAGGCCACATCATCAGGCAAGACCAGGACCAGGCAGTCCCCAGCACCCCGGGCAAGGAACGGATGCACAGACGGCACCGTATCCCAGTCTTTTGGGCGAACTCCCAGGCTAACAAAGGACTGCAGCCGACCCCAGAAATCAGAAACAACCGACACACTAATGCCCATGACATGGGCCGAAGACAAAGCCCGACCCGCACGCAGCCCGGCCATGACCACCAGCTGCCGGCCCAGATCCAGGGCGGACAGCGCAGCAAGGCAGACCACATCCCACACCGGCGGCGCCAGCCCAGCAGGCGGCTGCACCAACCACAGGTCAACACGCGTAAAACACTCCTCACCAGACCCGGGCACGGCACCCATAGCCAAAGCCATGTTCTCCCGCAGTGCCCGCGCCACCACGCAATCCCAAAAACGGTGTCGACGGTCCCCGTCACACATATCCATCTCACAGGCACGACACAGGGGCATCCGGATGCCGGACGCACGACGATCGGCATTTTTCGGGAAGGCCCAACACGCATTGGCAGCCACCCGCCACAAAGCCTCCTTCTGGCGATTCTCCCATTTCAGCGCCCACAACCGGGCCAAAGTGCAGCCGAACGCCCCAACCGCGAGCGGCGCACCCTCCGCCGGCACACCGGCATCCCGCACAAACAACAAATGCTTAGCCCGCAGCGCAGCCAGGTGCGGAGCCATTTGCATCTCCGTCCCCGCGCGCACGGAATACTCCAAGAGCAGAAGGGGCGGCCCCCCGTCCAGCGCCCACCCCAAGCCCCGCACCACCTGCGCGAGGGCCTCAGCCGCCGCGCACTGCACGTCGGCGGCCGGGAGCGGCTTGAGAGCGTCAACCCCGCGGGCCAGCCGGGCAGCTCGCGCTGCCTCCTCCCAGCCCGCAGGGAGCAGCGCCACCGCCGCCGCAAAGCGCTCTGCAGCCAGCACGGCCGACGCGGGCCCCACCAGAGGGGACGGCAGCACCCACCGTCGAAGCACCAACCGCCACACCTTCAGCCGATACACCTCTAGCATCGCCGGCCCAAACTCGGCCCCCCACTCCGCACGGCGGGGGTAAGCCCACCGCACCTCCTCCAGCTGGTCACTGGCGGCCACCAATTGACCCACGTGACGGAGTCCCGGCAGAGCAAACAAGTCCGCAAACGCAACCTCAAACGTCCGGCCCTGCTCACACAGAGCCGGATTCGCCCAGAGGGGCACATGGCAAACCCAGGTTCCCGGCACAGGAGGCACCACCAGCGTGACCGGCGGCAAATGAGACATGGCCCCCAGGAGCCTACGAAAGGGAGCACTCCCCGGGGTAGCTGGCCTGTTCAAGACGCGCGAGTCATCCCCCCGTACTAACAGGCGGAGCGGCGTGGCCAACTCGTGACGCTGGCCCAACCACGCCACCGCAACCTTCGTCCACGGCGGCACATACGACAGCAACCCACACGCCCCCAACACACACCGCACGGCCAAGCCAGCATGCCGAGCCTGCACATGCTGCCGCAGGGGCAGGAGCCCCACACCACCACACACAGGGGGCAGCTGCATGATCGCCAGGGACATACCGACCGGGCGGGCGTGGGGCTTAGCGGCATACCGGGCCGGGGACAGGCGCCGGTCGACCACCGCCGCCACCTGGCCCAGTAATGCCCCGACAGCCCCCTCGGACGGCAGGCCCGCAAACTCCAGATGATAAAGCACCTTGCCGAGGGCATAAGCCGAGACCGCTGCCGCCCGACCAAACATAGAAACCGGCATACGAACAATCATGCCAAGCACACCCACCACCGCGGCAAACTCCACCGGGGGGGTGGCGGCCTTCCAGTCACCAAAATGCACACCCAAAGACTTGGCCGAACGGACGACCCGCCAGCCCGGGGGCAAGGGAGGACCAGCCACCCCGCCCGGTACCAACCCTACGCCCTCCGGGGTACCCAACATCAGCAGTTCAACTTTAGTCATGTTCAGACGCTGACCGGACGCACACCGGAACACTTCCATATCCGCCAGGAAGCCGGGCACAGCCTGCAATCCTGCAAGCAACGGCGCACAATCATCCGCGTACTGGGACGCCAAAACCGAGGCCAGGGTGGCAAGGACCCCGTGCCCCCTACTGCGCAGCCACGCCAGCAGGGCTTGCGCAACCGCGAGATACAACAGCGGCGCCAACGGGCAGCCCTGACGCACCCCTGCCGCCAGGGGCACCCACCCCGACACGTGACCATTCACCAGCGCCGCCCCCCGCGTGTCAGTCAGAAGGCGGGAAACCCTGTCTGATGAATGCGACATTACAAAGAAGGGACAGTCCGACCAAGCAAGGGTGCCCCGCACCCAGGTCGGGAGGGACCATCTCCGGCCCGAAGGGAAACCACCCTCCCCCCAGCTGTCTGCCGACCTTCCACCGACACGTGCATTAGGTCCATGTCTCAGCTGCTAACCTCGCAAGTCGAAGCCAAGCGTAAGCCCGCCAAAGCCCCACAAAGTGTAGCAAACCGCGGCTGCGCACAAAGCGCTGTCGACAGCACCAGACGCAAAACCAGGCACGCCAGGCATATAGTCCGGCGACGCCCAATCAAACACCAGCACCGCAGAAGAAAAGGCACCGGAAACCCAACGCACAAGCGCCCGCCGCCCACACCCCAGACGCGGGGTCAAGGGGAGGGGGGTGGGGAGGCCACATCATCAGGCAAGACCAGGACCAGGCAGTCCCCAGCACCCCGGGCAAGGAACGGATGCACAGACGGCACCGTATCCCAGTCTTTTGGGCGAACTCCCAGGCTAACAAAGGACTGCAGCCGACCCCAGAAATCAGAAACAACCGACACACTAATGCCCATGACATGGGCCGAAGACAAAGCCCGACCCGCACGCAGCCCGGCCATGACCACCAGCTGCCGGCCCAGATCCAGGGCGGACAGCGCAGCAAGGCAGACCACATCCCACACCGGCGGCGCCAGCCCAGCAGGCGGCTGCACCAACCACAGGTCAACACGCGTAAAACACTCCTCACCAGACCCGGGCACGGCACCCATAGCCAAAGCCATGTTCTCCCGCAGTGCCCGCGCCACCACGCAATCCCAAAAACGGTGTCGACGGTCCCCGTCACACATATCCATCTCACAGGCACGACACAGGGGCATCCGGATGCCGGACGCACGACGATCGGCATTTTTCGGGAAGGCCCAACACGCATTGGCAGCCACCCGCCACAAAGCCTCCTTCTGGCGATTCTCCCATTTCAGCGCCCACAACCGGGCCAAAGTGCAGCCGAACGCCCCAACCGCGAGCGGCGCACCCTCCGCCGGCACACCGGCATCCCGCACAAACAACAAATGCTTAGCCCGCAGCGCAGCCAGGTGCGGAGCCATTTGCATCTCCGTCCCCGCGCGCACGGAATACTCCAAGAGCAGAAGGGGCGGCCCCCCGTCCAGCGCCCACCCCAAGCCCCGCACCACCTGCGCGAGGGCCTCATCCGCCGCGCACTGCACGTCGGCGGCCGGGAGCGGCTTGAAAGCGTCAACCCCGCGGGCCAGCCGGGCAGCCCGCGCTGCCTCCTCCCAGCCCGCAGGGAGCAGCGCCACCGCCGCCGCAAAGCGCTCTGCAGCCAGCACGGCCGACGCGGGCCCCACCAGAGGGGACGGCAGCACCCACCGTCGAAGCACCAACCGCCACACCTTCAGCCGATACACCTCTAGCATCGCCGGCCCAAACTCGGCCCCCCACTCCGCACGGCGGGGGTAAGCCCACCGCACCTCCTCCAGCTGGTCACTGGCGGCCACCAATTGACCCACGTGACGGAGTCCCGGCAGAGCAAACAAGTCCGCAAACGCAACCTCAAACGTCCGGCCCTGCTCACACAGAGCCGGATTCGCCCAGAGGGGCACATGGCAAACCCAGGTTCCCGGCACAGGAGGCACCACCAGCGTGACCGGCGGCAAATGAGACATGGCCCCCAGGAGCCTACGAAAGGGAGCACTCCCCGGGGTAGCTGGCCTGTTCAAGACGCGCGAGTCATCCCCCCGTACTAACAGGCGGAGCGGCGTGGCCAACTCGTGACGCTGGCCCAACCACGCCACCGCAACCTTCGTCCACGGCGGCACATACGACAGCAACCCACACGCCCCCAACACACACCGCACGGCCAAGCCAGCATGCCGAGCCTGCACATGCTGCCGCAGGGGCAGGAGCCCCACACCACCACACACAGGGGGCAGCTGCATGATCGCCAGGGACATACCGACCGGGCGGGCGTGGGGCTTAGCGGCATACCGGGCCGGGGACAGGCGCCGGTCGACCACCGCCGCCACCTGGCCCAGTAATGCCCCGACAGCCCCCTCGGACGGCAGGCCCGCAAACTCCAGATGATAAAGCACCTTGCCGAGGGCATAAGCCGAGACCGCTGCCGCCCGACCAAACATAGAAACCGGCATACGAACAATCATGCCAAGCACACCCACCACCGCGGCAAACTCCACCGGGGGGGTGGCGGCCTTCCAGTCACCAAAATGCACACCCAAAGACTTGGCCGAACGGACGACCCGCCAGCCCGGGGGCAAGGGAGGACCAGCCACCCCGCCCGGTACCAACCCTACGCCCTCCGGGGTACCCAACATCAGCAGTTCAACTTTAGTCATGTTCAGACGCTGACCGGACGCACACCGGAACACTTCCATATCCGCCAGGAAGCCGGGCACAGCCTGCAATCCTGCAAGCAACGGCGCACAATCATCCGCGTACTGGGACGCCAAAACCGAGGCCAGGGTGGCAAGGACCCCGTGCCCCCTACTGCGCAGCCACGCCAGCAGGGCTTGCGCAACCGCGAGATACAACAGCGGCGCCAACGGGCAGCCCTGACGCACCCCTGCCGCCAGGGGCACCCACCCCGACACGTGACCATTCACCAGCGCCGCCCCCCGCGTGTCAGTCAGAAGGCGGGAAACCCACGAAAGGAACCCGGCCCCCACTCCCATGCGGGTAAGACAATCCAGAAGAAACGACCTATCTACCGTATCATACGCTTTGTAAAAATCCAGAAAGGCCGCCACACCGGGAGACTGTTTCGCCGCTTTCAACAGCCCGGGGGTCAATTGCAGCAACATCACATTATCAGCAATGCGGCGGTCCGACAGAAAAGCGGTTTGCTCAGGATCAATGACGCGCCCAAACACCGGCTGCAACCGCCGACATAACACACGTGCCAGGGTGCGGTAATCAGTGTCAGTTAGCGTGATAGGGCGGTAGTTGGAGGGCTCCGTGGGGTCACCCGCCTTGTAAAAGAACGTCCAAACCCCATCCAAGAACCCGCCGGGGACCCCCTGCCCCGCGCCCACCGCCGTGAATACATCCGCTAGCACCGGCGAAAAGTCGCTCTCGTAATGCTGATACAATTCCACCGGAATGCCGTCGGGGCCCGGCGACCGAGGTTTATGGACAAAATGGACACTTGAAACGACCCTGGATCATGAATGCATACTCTCGCGGATACCGCGCTTGGCGCCCCAGGGACACGTGCATCGGATAGCCATTAGCATGAAGGCCTCCTTAATCGCGCTGGCCGGGCGAAATCGGGGCGTTTCGCGAAAATGCGGGGTGTCCACGTAGGCAAAAGTACTTTCTTCACAGAGCGCCCAGCGCCCTGAAGCCCAGTATAACGGATACCTACAACAATATTTAATTCGATGAACAGCTCGGCCGCACAAAATTGTGTTGCCTGCCAAATCGCGATAACGCCTTTCCTATACTCGGCGTTCTTTCCTCCAAGCCCTTTCGCATTACAAAGCTGCAACCAAATAATACGCATCTACAAATTCTCCCAGGCCAGGGAGCGATGAAGCGCACAGCAAGTGTATTCGCGTTTCAGCCCCAATACTCTGCCAATTGCCAGCTAATACATTCATAATGCTGCAAATGCAAATACCCTCTCCAGGCTCATCAGCCCTCATTCCCTTCCTCGCGACCTCAAACGACCCTCGCTGCCCCCTCAACCCCCCTCCCCCCTAGAATCGGCACACTTAAGTACAAATTCATTCCGGCCTTTCCAGAAGGGTTTTGAGTTCCTTTCTAGGGTCGTCTTAGCACACTTGCACACGCACACTTCTTCATGAGTGGCGCTGGCTCACGTCTCCAGCCACTGTGCACGCGCCATTGCTCGGTGTCTGCACCCGAACCTGCTAACATTCATCCCTTATGCCTCAGAAGCTCGAATCGCGCCTCAACCGTGCCATGGCAACCTGCCGGCGCCGCGAACACGCTCGAAATCGGTGTTCATTTTGGTGCCGCCGTCGTGTGCCGTACAGCACCGTATAAGCGCATCCGGTTGGGGGACTAACTACGGTAATGCTACCCTTCAGCTCCACGCTTGCCCGTGGATGGACGCAAATCGGAAGTGCTTTGTGCACAACAGACTTTTGAAGCTGACAACTTCGCCACCTCCTTGGCCACCTCATGCCCATGCGGCATGCGCAACGACTCGTTGCTAAAAGCCGCAACAAGCACGCGGACTAATCGCTCCCAAACTTGGTGCCAATCACACCCCCAGCCGCCACCGCAACACCCATAGAACCTCAATGTAATACCTCGTGATGTTATACGGCCGCCGAAGTTAAAAGTAAGGAAAGCGAGTTTAAAACGCCTGTCCAACTTCCACGGCGCCCGCGACCCATGCGGCCCTGTCTTGAGCGGGGATGGGCGCCTGCTCAGAGCACAGCAAACCCTCACTTCTTTCCGCCACATTCTAGTACGGTAACGCCACGCTACACGCCGACGCCTAAAACGCAATGCCGTGCATTCGCAGTACCGTGGACCCAATGGACCGAATCAACGCAAGCGGCTCTTCCGACCGAGATTGCGCAGGAACATCCCAGTGAAGTGATACTATAGGGCGGTACGATGAAGGCAGAGAAATAATGCAGTATCAACATGGCGCAAGTTTTGCGTACAGCCTACCCCCTCGCACGCGGCGTGCATGGACTAAAATCCCATACCGTGTTGCGGTTGCGGCGACGACGAGGACCGCCTGTCGCCTCCCTTGCCGCGGACCCCATCAGATGACGTTGACATACGCGCGCCATGCGTTCTCTTTGCTGGCCGGCAAGTCAGCTGACCGAACTTCGCCTCAACCGTTGCCGTCGGCAAGCGCCGCGCAAGTCGCGCCGGCACAGCAACCGCGGCGCGGATGCAGGGGCGCGCAGCGGGCGGTGTCGCGGCCGCTCTGAGGGCCGGCCACCCCGCTCCACCCTCCGACGTGCCGCCTGCGTCAGCTGTGAGGCCCCTGGCGCTGACGAACGATGGCCAGCGCCTGCGCGCGTGTCAAGCGATCAAGGGAGGATTGCATCAGCAACGGAAACGTGAGCACCGGGCTCCAGAGGTTCAAGCGTCTGGGCACCCCTTAGGCACGCATGGGGCCACAGATGTTCAGAACCCCCAGCAGCCCTTGCAGCGGCCCTCCATGACCTCAAGCAACACTGCGTCCCGCCCGCCCGCGCTCCTATCCCTCCCCGGCCGGACGGCCATCGGTAACCACTTTGCCTGCTGCTCCTTCACGCCCGCTGAGCCCCTTCATCGCCCCCCCCGACCCGCCCCCCGCCCACTCCGCCTCCGGCGCTCACCTCCTGCAGGCCGAGCCCCACCAGGTTGGTGACCGCGCTGAACTCGCGGGTCACGCCGCTGCGCTGCCGCTTGGGCGTGGGCTCCGCGCCCGTCGCGGCATCCAGCTCGCCCGGGCCGCCCAGCCGCGCGCCCAACCCCCCGCTGCCGCTGCCGCTCGGCGACTCGTCCGGTGGCGCCCGGCCGCCGGCGGGCGGCAGGCCGCTCAAGCCGCTGCCGAGCAGCAGCCCCGCACCGCCCAGGCCGCCCAGCCCCACGCCGCCGCCGCTGACGCCGGCCAGGCGCTGGTAGGGGCTGCTGCTGGGGTCGCCCAGCGCCGCCTCGGCGGAGGCGCCGCCACTCACGTCCCGGCCGCGCGAGCCGTGCGTGCTGTAGCTGGCACCGTAGGTGGGCTGCGAGCTGGTGCGGCCGCTGGTGGTGTAGGCGCCCGTGCCGTCGTGGCCCGACATGCTGGCTCCCCCGCCTCCTCCCCCTCCTCCGCCGCCGCCGCTGCCCGGCGGGCGGCCGTACATGGCCGGTGCCATGCGGCGGCCGTCGCCGCCCGGGCCCGGCTGCTGCAGCCGCAACGCGCCGGCCGCGCGGCCCGCCTGCAGGCGCTGCAGCAGCAGCTCCGCCGGCTCCGACAGCTGCTGCTGCTGCTGGTCGACATGCGGCGAGTCATACGGCGAGAAGCGCCCGCGCGCCGCCGCCATGCCGTGCAGCGGGCCGCCGTACCGGGGCATCGCACCGC
This sequence comes from Chlamydomonas incerta, assembly GCA_016834605.1. Taxonomy (NCBI): domain Eukaryota; kingdom Viridiplantae; phylum Chlorophyta; class Chlorophyceae; order Chlamydomonadales; family Chlamydomonadaceae; genus Chlamydomonas; species Chlamydomonas incerta. The sequence continues at coordinate 1,811,674 of JAEHOC010000017.1, read as the reverse complement.
CGCCGCCGCCGCCGTCCAGCCCCAGCGGCAGCCCCAGCATGATGTCGCCGCCGCGGCGGCCTGGCAGCAGGGGCGAGGCGCCTGCGCCTGCGCCTGCGCTGCCGCCGCGCGGGCCGCCGCCCAGCATGGGCCCCGGCCCAGGCGCGCCCACTGCATGCAGGCCGCCCAGCCCGCCGCTGGACGGCAGGCGCTCAGGCACGCCCGGCCGCCCGCGCGGCCCGTGGCCGCCGCCCGCGCCACCCGCGCCGTCCAGCCGCCCCGCCGCGAGGTGCTGCTGCAGCTGGTGCTGCAGGTGGCGCTGGTGCTGCTGCTGGCGCTGCAGGTGTTGCTGCTGCTGCACCGCCGCCGCCACGGCGGAGGCATACACGTCCATGGCCTCATCGCGGGGGTCCAGCCCGCCGCGCCCAGCGCCGCGCAGGTCGCCCTGGCCGCCGGCCCGCCCCTGCAGCCCCTGCGGCGGCCCAGCCCACAGGCCGCCGGGGCCGGGGCCGGGGCCGGGGCCCGCGCCACCGCGCATGGGCGGCTCCTGGTGCGGAGGCCGCTGCCGCGACAGGGCGCCGCCGTGCGCCTGCGCTTGCGCCTGGCCCGCCAGCTCCTGCAGCTGCTGCAGCAGCGCCGCCTCCTGGTCGGTCGCGTGGTGCCGCCGTGCCGCGCCGGCGGCCGCCTCGTCAGCGCCGTCGTGCCGGCCACGCGGCGCCCCGGCGCCCCGCAGGCCGTCCTTGCCGTCCGCCCCGCCCAGCACCAGCACTCCATTTTGGCAATCATCACCATCATCAGCGGCGGCGGCCGCAGCGCCGGCGCGACCGGGATGCTGTGCGCCCTCGTCGCCGCCCGCCGCGCTGCCTGCCTCCGCCCGGCCCAGCCTCAACACGCCTGACAAGCCCGGCACCCCCTTGCCGGCCACCAGCCCGTCCCCCTCCCAGCCCGGCACGCGCCGCTGCTCTGCCGCCTGCGGCAGCTGATGCCGCTGCCGCGGCGGCGGCGCCGCGCCGGCCTGGCCTCCTCCCCGCTCCCCTTGCACGCCCGCCTCCGCCTCGTGGCCGCCTGCCGGTCCTGCACCGGTGCCGGCGGCGCCCACGGCCTCCGCCGCCGCCGCCGCGGCCACCAGGTCCTGCGGCAGGCTCTGCAGCGCCGCCAGCAGCGCGGGCCCGCTGCTGCCCGCCACCAGCGCCTCCAGCTGCGCGCGGTCCATGTCGTGCAGCCGGCCGCTGGAGATGAGCGCCACCAGCGCCGCCGCCTCCGAGTCCACCACCGCCTGCAGGCCGCCAGGATAGGGGGCCAAGGGGGTCATGGGGTGGCGTGGGTGCCGGATTGGGGTGGGGGCGGTGAGGCAGTGAAGGGCCGGATTGGCAGGCCTGGGCAAGCCGCAAGGCAGTGGTGTCACTTGTCCTGTTCAAGCACGGGTTGAAGTGCGCGGCGGTCGGTCGTGCACGCGGCAGGTCGCAGGTGCACCAGCAGGACGCGGGCCGGTGTACCCTCTCACTGCTCACCTGAGAAGCGCTGCTGCTGCCAGGCTTGGACATGGGCGGCGTCCCGCCGTTCGCGCCGCGCGGTGACAGCTGCGGCTTGACGTCCAGGTCTGGGGCACCCGGATGGACACGAAACACGAAACACGAAACACGAGCCCGACACAAGCCCAAGGTCAGCTGTTTGCACACGACGTCACCAGCAAAACACAGAGAGAACACAGCAGGCACCACACAGCGGGTACCGCACGCAATGCCCCGATGTGCCGAGCGCTCCTCGCTTCTGCGACTCACCCGCCGAGGTGAGATCCACAACCGCCGCGTCACGCCGCTGCTGCTGCTGCGGCGGCGGCGGCGGCGCCCGCGGCGGCGCCAGGGCCCGCCCGCCGCCCGCCGCCTCCGGAAGCGCGGAGCTGGCGGCCGCTGCGGCGAGGGTCCTCGCGTGCATGGGGCCCAGCTCCCGCTGCGACGCCCCCAGCGGTCCAGCAGGCGGCTGCCGCGTCAGGCTGGGCGGACCCGGCGTCCCACTCGCCAGGCGCCCCGTCACCGTCGTCGTCGGCAGGTCCTGCAGCTCATCCGCCGCCACGGCGCCGCCGCTGCGGCCGCTGCCGCTGCCCGTGCGGCTGCCCCTGCCGCCTGCGCCACCGCCCGCGTCCGGGAGCTGCTGCAGGCCCGCCAGCCCAAGGCCCGCCGGCGCTGCGAGCGCAGCCGGCAGGCCCATGGGGTCATCTGCGGCCGCGAGCGCGGCAAGCGAGCGCTGCTTGCCCGGCAGCGTCTGCAGCTGCGCCGCCACTGCAGACGGCAGCGGCGGTGTGCCCAGCTCGGCACCGACCAGCGCATCGAGCGCCGGCGGCGGTAGCAGCGCCGGCAAGCCCGCTGCCGCCGCTGCCAAGGGCAGCGGCTCTGGGGAGTTGGACCTGCGGATGCGGCCGCTGCCCTCGCTCCGCAGCTTGAGCAGCTGGTCGGCGGCCTCCAGGACGTCCGCCTCCGCCGGCTCCGGCTCCGCGCCGTCCAGCGCGGCCCCCGGCAGCCCGGGCCCCAAGCCCGGGGCTGCGAATCCCGGCACAGCCGGACCGAGGCCGCCGCGGCCGTTTGCCTTGGCGCCGCGGCCCCAGCCGCGGCCCGAGCCGGCGCCGCCGTGGCCGCCCAGACCTGCGGTACCATCACGTACAGGGACTGCGGGCAGAGGGCCCCGGCGGGCGCCACCGCCGGCCAGGGGCGGCGCCGGTTCAGCTGCGACGCCGGCGGCGGCGATCCGCACGCCACCGGAGCGCACCGACGGGCCGGAGCGCAGCGAGGGCGCGCCCGGCAGGGCGCCGCTGGCGGTGAAGGCCCGGCCCGACGGCGCCGGCTGGGGCGCGGCTGCGGCGGCGGCGGCCAGCAGCTTGATGGACATGACCACGCTCTGGCGCGCGTCCTGCGCCGAGGTGTAGGGCCCCAGGTCGCGTACCTCGGCGCCGTCCCACAGCGCGGCGCCGACCTGGCCGGCGGACACAAACACCACACACACACACACACAAACACACAGGGCAACGGGGTTGGCTTTCCTTGCGTCCTCAAACACAGGGCAAGTGCGTCACGACGTGTTGTAGCTCGCGCCCAGCCGGGACTGTGAGTTCGGTGATAGGCACTTGTCAGCGCCCCGCCTCACACAGCGGGAGGCTTTTGCGTACACGCACCTCCGCGCTGTCCTTGATCTTGTACAGCACACCCGAGAAGCCGTACATGGGCGGCAGGATGCAGTCCAGCTCCGTGTCTGTAGGAGCGGTCACGTTGAAGGAAGTTCATTCCAAACCACAACGAAATCCGTGCCAACCCAGCCCAGTGGCGGTTTTACAGATAGGGTGGCAACACATTTCAAGCTGTGCTTAAGGCCACCCATTAACACTGGGCAAGCCGAATCCAGCAGAAGAAGCGCCGCGTCCCCGCTTACTCGTTGGCAGCTGGTCCGCCACAGCGCAGAACAGCCGCCGACCCAGGCCCAGGCGGAAGGTTGACTGCACGCCGCCGCGGCCAGGCCACGACACGGTGGGGAGCAGCGCTGGCTCTGCGGCTGCCGTGTCGGGCTGCTGGCGCGGCACCGGGTCTAGCTTGCCGCTAAAGCCTGCTGCCGCCGGCGCAGCCTTGTCCAACGCACCAAACGTGCGGGCAACCGCCGGCCCTGACGCGGCCGGCCGCAGCAGCCCAGAGCCGCCTGCCGCCGCCAACGCCGCAGCTGCCGCCGGCGTGAGCACAGCTGCGGCAGCTGCGGCAGCAGGCTTTGCCCCCGCGATGCCCGCCGCTGCTGTTCCTGCGGGGGCTGCTGCAGACCGGACCGCTGCTGCTGCCGCCGCCACAGCCGCCGCAGCCGCATTGACGCCGCCGTCGGCTGCCAATGCTGCCTGGCCCTCCTGTGCAGCGATAGGCCCTAGCTCCATCTGCGACCACAACCAGAAACAGAAGTGTTGGGAACAACGAACATTTGCATCTTTTTTACGCGCAGCCCGGCAGCTGCAGCTTGCCGCCGGCCCCTGTCCATCGCCTGGCACCCGCCCATGGCCCTCTCCCCCGCCGCCCCCACCAGCGCACACGCACCTGTATCTCCTGGTACTGCACCGGCGACAGCGCGCCCACCACCATCAGGTGCGCCGCCGCCTGCAGCAGCGACGGCACCGGGATGCCGTACCCTTGCAGCTGCGACACCGCCACCACGGCTGGCGGCCGCTGCGGCTCCGGCCGCTGCGCCGGCCCCTGATCTGTTGGTGCTGAAGCCGGCGCCTTCGCCGCGGCGGCCGCAGGCTCAGGCGCCTTTGTTGCCGCACTAGGTGTTGCGCCGGATTCCGGGTGCGGCTGGTCGGCAGCCGACGGTGGAATGCCCGGTCCATTACTTGCTGCTGGTTTTGCGGCACCGGGCTGCCCGGGGAGCTGTTGCGGCTGCGGCTGCGGCTGCGCAGCCAGGTAAGTGGCTCGCTGTATGTAGACTAGGAGGAGCTGGCACAGGGCCGGCATGAAGGCGGGGGGCATGAACGGCGCGCGGCCGTTCGGTGGGGTGCCCGAGAAAAATGGCATCGACCCCATGCCCATCAGCATCATCATCATCGGGAGCATGAAAGGCGACGCCGCGGCTGGAGCTGCGCCCAAAGCTGGCCCCTCGGCTGGGTCCGGCGCTGCCGTGGCCGCAGTCAGCGGCGCGGCGTGCTCCTCTCCTGTGCTTCCGGCGGTGGCGGGCAGCGCCGCGACCTTGCTGCCGACCGCTCGCTCCCCTCCGTGGCTGCCGCTCCCAGACTCTGGCACATCGCTTAAACCGCCGGCTCTGGGCTCTACGACCTCACTCGCATCCTCTCGCGGCCGTTTACGCCCAGCGCCCTGCTCCACGAGGTTCTCAGAAATTCGCGAGGCTGGCCCTGCGCACTCCTCAGCGGCGACCGCATCCATCGCCACATCGGGACACGTTGGATATCCAGGCTTGCTGAATTCCCCCGACGGCGAAAACGGGACCTCGCGAATTACTGGCGCGCTGCCCCCCTCAGGGCTCGCCTCCTGTCCATCCAATCCAGGACCCTGCTCCATGCTGCGCAGTAGGTCCGCTAAGGGCCAATTGATGCGACTTTGACGCCGGTCAGGCGTCAAAGCATTGCCTCCGAGTCCGCTTCAGCCAGCTTTTCCGCTGCGAATTCTGCGCCGATCAATGGTATCAAGGGTCATGGGGTACCTGATTCAGTAAAAGCATGAAACCAACAAGGGGTGGCGGGGCGAGCGCGTTCGGGAAGCGGGACCACGCCCAGAGCGCGCACACCACTTTCCTCGCGGTACACCCCTATAAGTAACGACAAGAGTATCTTACCGGGCATTTCAGGTCTTTCAGCCGGTGCAGCTCCGAGCAGAAACAAGACTAAAAGACTGGGCACTCGACCGCGCAAATACGGCCTGCACTGTTGTGCAATTGTATATCATACAAGGCCGGATACACAAAACTGTGTTGTGCTGCGGCGTTGGGGAACGGTTGACCGACTTCGTCCGGCGAACGCGGCATACATCATACTTTCCGCACGCGCGTGTCATCGCAATATGCAACATTTTGATGGTGTTGCTCTTCGTGTTCCCCGAACGTTGCGCACCAAAACCGCCAAGCGCCTGCGTGCCGCCTCGCAACGACCCCCCTCGGTCAACTGGCCGTGCTTGACGCCTGCCTGCCCCTGCCCCTGCCCCTGCCCCTGCCCCTGCCCCTGCCCTGCCCCTGCCCCTGCCCCTGCCCCTGCCCCTGCCCCTGCCCCTGCCCCTGCCCCTGCCCCTGCCCCTGCCCCTGCCCCTGCCCCTGCCCTGCCCCTGCCCCTGCCCCTGCCCCTGCCCCTGCCCCTGCCCCTGCCCCTGCCCCTGCCCCTGCCCCTGCCCCTGCCCCTGCCCCTGCCCCTGCCCCTGCCCCTGCCCCTGCCCCTGCCCCTGCCCCTGCCCCTGCCCCTCAAGCCTAGTGCGTGTATCTTCCATCTACGCTGAAGGAAGTTGACCCAAATCCGCCGGTGGTGGAGAATATGGGGGCTAGTGGCAGGTGCTAGGGGGCGGGCAGGTGCTAGGGGGCGGGCAGGTGCTACGGGGCGGGCAGGTGCTAGGGGCAGGTGCTGGAACACCGTTGCGCGACAACAAAGAGTCACAGACAGAGGCTGTGGCTGTGCGACGCGGTTACTGTACCGGTCCGCATGCATGCGCGATCGGGCCTGACACGCGTGCTGCTGCGATGGCTGGCACCCCAACAACGAGCTTCGTAGGGCGGGCGGGTCGGGGGCGGGGTCGGGAGGGTCGGGAGCGTAGGAGCAGAGCAGGGGGAGGGGCCTCCAGGGGCCCAATCCAGCAGCGTGCAAGCTCGTGCACGCCGAGCTATTGTATGTCTAGTCTGCACATACCGTAGTACACTGGACTAGTTGAAGAGAAGCTGCACACAGGTAGCGGAACCGAGTTCGCCTGCAAAATTTCTTTGCTTTCAAATGTCAAGTGCAATAATTTACCCATGATTGAAATATTTAGATGTATGGCCAAGCAGAGTGGCCAATGAGCGTATGCCGGCACAGTTTTAAGTTTGGCCCGCGCAGACGTGCACACTGCAGCGCGCTTGAAGAACACTCTGCCTGAAAGCCCTGCGGTGTGGGTAATGCGTCTGCCAGTGTAGTCGCGCAGCGCCATTACATATTTGACTGGCGCCGGGCCTGACGCTGCGGCCGGGCGAGGCAGGGCGAG